>JAJIBD010026607.1:0-118074 GCA_021461705.1 Cryptotis parvus
TCATTGGATATTAATAACATTTTCACATTACTAGTTCCTTCAGCTTACCTCAAGATGTGCTATCTTTTATACATTAAGATAAACATTTTAAACATTCTCCCTAATGAGATCCAATGACCCATTCAACTGATTGAATTTTAGCTTGTAATTTAGGTCTTCAGTGTTGGAAGGCCACATGAAAACATTTTCAGTAGCAATTTCAAGACAGCAGCAAGAGCAGAAAACATGTTTCTTCAGTAACAAAAATTATTTAAAATCATTAACCTAATTAACATTTTCACCTGGTCTTTATTGAATGTGCAAACAGGCAGTTGATGACAATAATTACTCAACTATGAACTGAGTGGTCAATTAGATACACAATTACTCATTCTGCATGCACAGAAATGAATTTTATTACCAAAGAGGTATTCCTAAGCATCATGGATATAATATAGAATTTAAGTCAATATCATCTTCACTTTTTTCCCAAGTGTCTATGTAGGGATATCCTATCATAATCAGTATACAAAAGACTCTCTTATTTTATAAATAATTGAAAATGGTGTAGATATTTTGAGAAATTTAGTGTATTGTTTTATGAACATCACTTTTGATGCACAACATACTTCTCTACATTTACTCATAAAATCATTCATTTATTTATTAAAAACATTCAATGTATACTGACAGAATTATATTGATAAATTATTCTCTATGTAAAAAATGATTAAGTTGTAGAACTTTTGCTTTTAAGTACAAGCAAATTAATATAGTATGCATATGTATATACATATATGGATAACCATATAAACAAAGAATGTACTAAAATCCATATGAATACAATATGTAGTATGTAAGCTAGAAATATATGATACAAAGTTCTCCTTGGAAACAATAAAGTGTTAAGTTATCAATTGATAAATATCTGTCAATGGAAATGTAAAAGCATTGTATTGAGTTATGAAATAAAAAGTTTGGGCAAAACGCAACACAAGAGAAAAGAATTTGGGCTTATGTGAGACAATGGCACCACATATGGCCCCTAAGCATGGCCAGAGCACAGAACTAAGAGTAGCTCCTGAGCACTGCAGAGTGTGATACCAAGACTAAAAGGAAAAATTTCGTTCACATATTTTAATATGATTCTTTAACTCTTCTTGTTGAAAAGTAATTAGTCATCGTTTCTAACCTTAATTTTTTTTTAACCTTTAACTTTTTGTCTTCAGCAATTGTATTTGGAAAAATGGAAATGACAACTTGAAATAAAATGATCTGGATACATATATCCCGCCATGTACAGAAATCCATTTAAAGTAAATCAAAGACCTACGGATTTTACCAGAAAGCAAAAATGCATTGAGAAAACATAACAGAACACTACATATCTGGGCCTCAAACACATTTTAAGTGACATGATTCCACTGGCAATGAATTTCTCCTCTTTTTATAGCAGAAATAAAGAATACATTACTCAATTTTTAAGAACTCCAAAGCATATGCTTACATACTCTTTCTGTTGTTTAGATTTTCACTAAGAGTAATATATTTCACTTGATTTTTATATGAGGAATCGAAAATACAGAAAGTCTAATTGATCCCAAAATTATAATTTTGAATGCATCCTGAAAGTATTTCAGTAAAATGTCCACGTATTTTTATATTATTACCCATTATTCCATTATTTAAAAAGGTCAAGTCTATACATCCAGGAAGAATTCTACCATCATAATGTTCCTAGCATTTGACTGTATCAGGGCTATTCACATACTTTAATCTAATAAGCTCTTTTCTCACTAATATTCATCTAGTTTATCATGCCTTTCTCTCTTGATAAATTCATTTAGTTTATCATGCCAAATATTGAATTTGCTCTATATTACAAACTTAAGCTCATTAACAACAGAAAATATTTGTTTACATTCTCATGTGGAAATTGAGTGGTTATATTTCTTAGGATTTAATATCATAAACAAAATTACATCAACTTTTTTACTACTGAACAGTTTTTTCTCTGGATTGCTTTTTTGAGAAACCAACCACATTTGTTTGGGACTTTCATTGACCCTTTCTCAGGTTTTATCTCAAATAGTTATCTACAGTTTTAAGAGCAAAGAATTGCAAAGAATTTTGGCTACTGAAATGTTTAGCTGCACTGGAACACAACAAAATAAAAAGCAAGTCTGCAAAATGCATCCTTCAATGGATATATTTCAATAATAAAATAAACACCATAATTTCAATATGCGACAATAATGTTACTATGTCTGGTTTACATGGTAGGTGTATGCTTAAAATTTTAAGAAACACTCCAAAAAAGGCTGATTTTGCTATTGTTTTTTATCTACTTTTTTAAGGTTCACTTAAAAATCATACATAAATGCTTTTAAGGTTCACTTGTGGGGCTTGAGCAATAACCCATCAGGACGGCACTTATCTTGCACTCGGCCAAGCTGGGTTTTATTCCCAACATCCTATATATGGCCCACCAAGCCCACCAGGAGTCATGACTGATCACAAAATCAGGCGTCACCCCTAAGCAGCATTGGTGTGCATCCTCCTCAAAAAAAAAAGATTCACTTGTGTGCAAATAATAAAACACATCATTAAAACAGCCTCAGTAGCAACAACAAATTTCACAAATTCAGTGGGAGAGCTCTCAATTACAGTATTCACAGAAAAAGTAATCATTGATTTGCAATATGTGCAATTATATTTAATAGATATGGTTCTAAATTTTTCAAATAAATGTAGCTAGTCATCAGATGCAGCTTCAAAGGCAATCATTTTACCATCAATATTTCTCAGAGCATAAAACAGGTAGACACAGGATGTACAATTGCATCTACTCTAATACTGCCTTGTAAAATCATACATAAGGAAAGTAGAATTTGGGATTATAATTTCTTGTATTGCTTTCTACAGATATTGAGGCATTCTTTGTGAAATAGCGTTTTGCTTCTCAAATTGCCGATTCATAGATATTTTAGTGCAATTACTATTATTATTAACAAATAGTACTTGGTTTGGGGGGCACACTCCATGGTACTCAGGAATTTTTTGGAATGATGCATGGGAGTATTTCCCAGAGGAATTTGGGGAATCACACAATGCTATAGACTGAGCTCAGGACTTTTAGAAATTTAGTGATATAACCTTATCCATTAGCTTCTTTTCCCTGCCCCAGGGACCAGACCAAAGATCTCAAACATGGGAGGACACATGTGTGACCAGAGCTAATCCTGAACCTCCCAATGCTCATTCTCCTTCCACATCTGCTCACAACTTGCTCACCTTGATTCTCTAAAGATTATCTAAATTGAAGTTGGATGACCCTTCTTTTCTCTCCTTTTTCTTAATTAAATCATATGAGCAAGTTACAAAGTTGTTCATGATTGGGTTTCAATCATATAATGTTCCAACACCCATCCCTTCACCATTGCAGATTTCTAACAAACAATATTCCCAATTTCCTCCCTACCCCATTCCACCCCTACCCTATGGCAAGCACTTTTCCTCTCTCTCTCTCTCTCTCTCTCTCTCTCATTTGCTCTCACTCTCCCATCCCTTTAGGACCTTATTGTTTGCAATACAGATACTGCAAGTTATTAGATTTATCCCTTTATTCAGAAACCTTTCAGTTGTGGTCTTCAGACTGGTCCTCAGTGCTGAACATGTGCTCAGTCACTTGAGCATATCTCTTTAGGTCGAAATTATTTGGAGGGGAGTTCAATGGGGTCTCGCCCAAGAGGGGTTACTACCAATCTTGTACCCAGGAGTCACTCCCAATGTTTCTCAGGGGTACAAAGAGTACTCAGAATGAATCCAACATGAAAAGCATGTGTTCAGGCTGTTGCTTTATCTCTCCAGGAACTCAATTGTTTATTCTGATATTCCATATCAATTAGCTGTCAGTCTATTTTTCATTTACACCTCATCAATTCTTATTCTCAATAACCATAGATGAAAGTTGTATTGCTATATGTAGTATAAATATTCAGTCGCTTTAAAGAAATTTAACCATGCAAGATACACTCTTCTGTAATACCAACCTTTGATATTGCTCTATAGTATTATTTATATCAATATATGTTTTATTGCTGAGTGGTCTCTTTTCCTTCTTTCCTCTCATTGTTCAATTTTTTCCAGTTTATCTAGTTTTTCAGCATTCAGTTTTTTGTCCAGAGTGATCATTTCCAACTATCATTGAACACATAGTTTTATATTCATCTTGACTGTATTCCAATTTACATTCACAGTTTTCTAGTTAAGAATATCCTGTGGTCATCTCCCTATCTCTGCTGTCGCAGTTTCCATAGAAATTGGAGGATCAAGATGAGCCTTTGAAGTCAGCTGTACGGTCACAGTCTTATTTCCCATTAACTAACTCTATCACTCAGTTGATCTCTGTGTGCTCTCCCCTGCCTGCTCTGGAAGACCAGGCCCTCTGCACAGTGTCAAAGTCTCGATAAAATAAAAATCAGAGCAAGGGAAGTTTAGAGTTACCCTGTTTTTATTACCTAGAGAGTCGAGCAACAGAGATTGTTTTATGTTCAATATGGAGTAGTGTCTGCAGTTAGACCTGAGAATCAGAGATATGTAACTTTGACCTTTGGTATACGAAGTCATCTCATCTTAGAAAATGTACTATCGTAGATTTTCAGGATCCTATTCTGTGGAATGTAGTGACTAAAATTGGCTTCTTTCATAAATAAATTTTATAATTGTAATTGTGCTTAACACAGCTCTTGTGTATGGCATATAATCAATAGAGGTTAATTTCTTCCCTTTTTTCCCTTCCTTTCTTTCTTTCTTTCTTTCTTTCTTGCTTCCTTCCTTGCTTCCTTTCTTCCTTCATTCCTCCCTTTCTTCCTCCCTTCCTTCCTTCCTTTCTTCATTGCTATTTTTTATCTTCACTTTCTTTCTCATTTTTGAGTGAAAAAGTTTAGCAATAAAAACAATTCTTGTGTAGATTAATATGTAATGTTATATTATTTTCGGTTGGGAATAATTGTTTCCACAACTTTGAAGAGAGGATTCTGCTAATTAAATTAATTAATTAAATTAGTATTTGAAATAAAATAAATGAAATGAAGTTATTCTCTAGTAAAAAGGAAAATGCTCCTTATGAGTGGGCCCCCTTGGGTGAACCCAGAGCTTTGGCAGAGCCTGGCAAGCTATATGTGTTGTATTCAATATACCAAAAACAATAACAATAATGGATCTCATTCCCAACAAATGGAGAGATTACTGGTGCCTGCTTGAGCAAATTGATGAACAACTGGAAGACAAGTGACCTAATAGTTATCATAAGTCCTTTCTCTTTATATCAATATCTTATAGATCAACATTATTGTGATTGTAATAAAAAATCCTAAAAGCTTTTATACAGTATAGTAAATATATATGTATATATGTGTATATATATATGTATATATATATATATACATACATATATATGGGCTGTGACCAGCCCATCACAGCCCGGATCACCGACACCCACCCTGCAGCAGCTTTTTCCTCAATCCGGCCCAGGTATGCTGGTCCAGAGACTCTCACACATGGGGCAGAGCTGTTCCTTGCTCTCCCTGTGCACAGCCGTTCATGAGGCAGTCGGGAGGCATGGCGGGTTCTAGCCCTGGCCCACCACCTCGGCAGAGCCTCACAACAAGCCAGACCACCCCTCCTCACTCCATGGGCGCCGCCATTTTCCACATTTGGACTTCCCCTCTCGTCAGAACTCCACCCAGCATACCAGCCCATCAGAGCCCAGCTCGCGCGACATAGCGGCTGCGGCGGTCATCAATAAATGCTTTATTTGGAGGTGTTTAAAAGAGTTTGCCTCCCACACGGCAAGCCTGGCAAGCTTCTCATGTTGTATATGATATGCCAAATTCCAGTAACAATTATATTAGGTCATTCCCATGACCTAATATAATGGTTTGAGCTCTTTATGTTCCTGTAGCAAGCCGATGCCCCTGGCTCTACTGGCATGAGACAGGACATATGGAGATATTACTGGTGCCCGCTCTAGCAAATAGATGACCAATGGGAAGATCGTGATTGTGATATATGTATATATACATATATATGTATGTATATATATATATATTCTTTTACAGAAGTAAACTTTTATAAATTTCCATATAATTTTAATTTTACATAAAATAAAATTAATTAACATTTCCCATTACTTGTTATCCTGCCTCACCTTTTTCACATTTTCTATTAATAACAAGTTTTCAGGATAGTTACACCAAGAGTCAATGGTCATATTTGTTATTTCCATGTTTCAAAATTGTACCAGACACAGCACATATAAATTAGGATTGGCTGTTTTCTTCCAAATAAACCAGATTTTGGGGCTAGAGGAAGAGTCTAGTGTGGGTAGGATGCTTGCCCCTGCACACAGCCAACTTGGGTTCAATCCCAGGCACCCTTATACACCCCCAACACAATCAAGGGTAATTCCTGAGTGCATAGCCAGCATGCCTGAGCACTGTTGGATATTTTCCTTCAATTCAAAACATGTCAAACAGATTTTCATACAATGATTTACTAAAAGGTCACAAATTCTTTTTCTCCTCCATTTGGCTATACCTGACTGTGGCTTTGTGCTCGGGAATCATTTTGGTGGGGTTCAGAGGACTATATGGGATGCCAGAAATCAAACTGAATTCAGCTGAATGAAGGATGAGCATCTAACCTGCTATGCTATCTCTCTGACTCTAGGTATACAGAATTCTGAAGTAGATCAATTTTGTATACAGCAACAAAGATAAAATTTAGTATACTGAAAAACTCATTCAGTAAACTGATTGGCAATGGACTCCTTGGTTATAGAGTAAAAAAAAAGAAACTAAAAATGTTCTGCTGATAAATTAATCTTAAAAATTACAAGTTTGGAAAATGACTTTTTGGAGATTTATAGTTAGCAATCTATAATTTTGGCATAATCTTGGGGTAGTATGCAAATATTTATATTATATTGCACTACAATTTTATGAAATCATAATCCAGTATGATGGCATGAATATATTACTGTTTTAAATGTTATTACTCATATTTGAGAAAGGGTCATTAGAAAATAAGCTGTTAAAAAGAGGCCTGAAGCCAGGGTTTAAAACAGTACCACTATTGGCACTTCAGCAAGTGTTTCACCATAGACACATACATAGACAAAAAGATTTTTATGAAGATGCACCTGGAGAGGACAGTGATCTGAAAGCTAAGTGAGAGCTAGTCCTCAGAAGATTTATATTTATCTTTCGTAATAAGTTAAAATTTATTAAAAAAGTTTACCAGGCCTGCAGGCACTTTGACTTTGAACTTCTAGCCTACAGAATAGTTGTCATAAGTGCCAGTTATTTAGTTCCCAGGATGTGTGGTATTTTTGTTGTGGTAGCTATGAAAGTTCAATTATTCCACATTTGTTGTTCCAAATCTTTCAGATCATATCACTAGAAATTAGTATAAAATGCAAGTGCGTTAATCATTTACATGTTAAAACTACTAATTGTGATCATTGGAAATAATAGTACTAGCCTGGAAATGAGCACTGAATGTAGACAAAGGGATATACATGATAACCTCTAAATGTATGAATTTCAAGCCACAATGTTTAAGAGAAGGAGGGGAGAGAGAGAGAGAGAGAGAGGTGAGAGGGAGAGAGAGAGAGGAGGTAAAATGCCCACAATAGAACACAATAGAAGCCAGCTAAGGGAGTGGGGAGGGAATTGGGGACACTGGTGATGGGAAATAGGCACTGATGGAGGGATGTCTGCTAGAACAATGCATGACTGAAACCCAAACATGAACATCTTTGTAATTAAGGTGTTATAATAAAATATTTAAATATATGGTATATATATGTGTATATATATATATATATATACATATCACTGTATCACTGTATCACTGTCTTCCCACAGATCATCAATTTGCTCCAACAGGCACCAGTAATATCTCAATATGTCCTGTCACATGCCAGATAGCCCAAGGGCATCTGCCCACTCCAGAAACATAAAGAGCCTCAAACCATTCCATCAAGTCATGGGAATGAAGTCTATAATTGTTACTGGTATTTGGCATGTCAAATACAACACGTCCAGGATCACATGATCATGAGGCATCTGGGAGAAATGGTGGGTTCTAGCCCTGGCTCACCACCCCAGCAGAGCCTCGCAAGAAGCAGAGGAACCCCCACACCATGAGGGCCATCATTTTCCACATCCGGACTCCCCTCTCCTCAGAGCTTTACTCAATAGAAGAGCTCATCACAGCCATGCTCTCATGGCTGCTTTGTGGCCACAAGGTTCATCAATAAATGCTCAAGTTTTTAGGTGAGCACAATAGAATCCCACCCACATGGCAGAGTCTGGCAAGATACCCCTGTCGTATTTCACACACAGGGACACACACACACACACACACATATATGTGTGTGTGTGTGTATATATATATATATACCATATATATATATATATATATATGGTAGATATAAGGTAATACTTAGCAGAGTTCTGTATTAAGTTTAAATTCTGTTAAACTGTGTTAGGTTTAAGAAAAGTAATTACTATAGTTTCAAAGAATCATTAGAATATTTTTATTTGGCCTGAAGTTGAACGATCTCCTTAAAACCTAGAAATAGTTGGACCATTAACTAGCAGTTTGAACTTGGCTGTATCACCTATTTCTACTCTTCTACAATAGAAATGGTGATCTATGTGAACTGGTCCTTTCTGATTAACTCTTAAAGCACTTATCCTATCTATCAATAACATAAAACACTTGAATACTAGGTTTTTTTTTCTGAAAACATGCTTAAGCATTTTTTTAAATGAATTTGAAAAAGCAAACACACCATGTTTTTGTTGTTGCTGTTGTTTTGCTTGTTTTGCATACTTCAGAAAAAACTAGAATAACTGGTACATAAACATTTGACTGGGGGGGAGAAGGGCACACTCTACCATACTCAGTGCTTCCTACTCCCTGCTCTCTGCTTAGAGATCACTCCTTGTGGGCTCAGGGGGCAATGTGGAATCCTGGGGTATGAACCCCGATTCTGGATTGGCCATGAACAAGTCAAGTAACTGCCCTACTGATTGTACTAACTCTGTACCTCTGATTTTTCTTATATACTTTTCTACACTGCTTATATAGTTTTGCGTATAAAACAACTATTTTAGATTAAAATTTTAAACTATTTTCCCAATAGTTTAAAACAATATATTCTAACATAATACTATTAAACTTATTACAAAAGTTTATAATAATTTGAACCCATTTTAAAAATAAAGATTGAAGTATGGATGAAGTTCTTTATTGTTAAACAGAATATTACCAGTATTAGAACATTTGTTGAAAAAATGATCCACCTAATTGCTTTAAATTGTATCATAAATCAATTATATATACAATGATGGGTTTATTTCCAAATTTTTCTGTTCTCTCCCATTACTCTATTTGATTTTTTGATGTTCATATCATGCTTTTTGCTTACTGTAGTTACAATTGTATTGTGTTCAAGAAATGACTGAATAAGACTTGAGAGAGTATAATGGTAAAACACCTACCTTGCATTCAACATTCCTAGATATAAGCCCCAGCAATGCAAATGGTCTCCATAGCATTGTCAAGAAAGAACACTGAAAATATACCCCAGAGCATGGAGTAGCCCTGAGCACAGCCTTGCTTAAACTTTACTATTTTTCTCCCCCTACAAATGACTAAATTAAAACACAGCTTAAAAAATTCTAGAGGAAACTATAGAAGGTAATTATTTTTAATCTATGTTTAATAAAAGATACATCAGAATATACTAAAAAGTTTTAATTTCAATAAGAAGTAAAACAAGTCACTAAATATATATTCACTGGCATAACTTTTATCATTTGGAAATCAGATTGATGGAATATCCTTTCTTAGTGTATACAAGCAGTATGGGGGTGGGCGGGAGGGTGGGGGTACATTGGTGGTGAAAATGGGGCACTGGTGGAGGGATGGGTGCTGGAATACTGTATTATCAAGAACCAATTATGAACACCTTTGTAATTGTATGTCTCATGGTGGTATAATAAAAAAATTAAAAAATAGAATTATAGCTGGCATCACCGCATAACAATTATGGTAACAAGAATTTGCCATTTTTCATTTATATACAATGTATTTTAAGAAAGGGATTTTTTCTTGTCTTTTTATTCACTATTAAAATAGAAGAATTGTAAATCAAATGATTACAGTATATTTTGATGCTTTCTTAGTTTGAACACAGACTGAAGGTCAAAATTATAAAACAAATTTTAAGTGATAAAACAATTAAGAAATATCAGGGAAATATGATGAAACAGACTAAGTGTTTATGTCTAAGAATCCAACAGAAAATGTTAACTCTCAGTTTTACTTCTTAAGTCATTGTTCTGTAATTCTGTTCACAAGATTTGAACATTTGAGTATCAATCATATTTACCGTTCAGAACAACAATAAATACATCTTCCACACAGAGAGAATGGGAAAGCACTCTGCATATATTAAGGTTTTAATCAGACTTCTATTGTTCCTATTATGCACTGAACAACACTTTCTGAGTATTATCTCTGTACACTATGATAGGAATGGTAGATACACAATACTCACTCTGTTTTACTGGTAATGCAGGTAAATATGTGATAGAAAGAAATATAGATATATTGATTTGCTTTTTTTTAACAGCCAGAATAATTCTTCTTCTTCTACAGGCATCAGAATACAGAAACATTGATTTAAAACGATGCTCTCAACAACTTTAACAATTATCCTTCCATAACCAGGTATATGACTCAGAAAAAAAAGTGACTTTTCTAGTGATAACAAAGTTGTGGAAAGCATGTTATAACAAAGAAAACATGTTATGAAACCGCTGTTTCACCATTATGGTTTGGAAGGAACAGAAAGTAGGAAGGAAAGAAAAAATAGAGTGATAGTGCATTTAGAGAAATATATGGAAAGAACAACTCTAGAAATATATAGGTGGTAGAATGATACTATTTCGTAATTGATTTTCTGATGTGCAAACCTGGAATTCCAAGGGAGGCTTATATAACAAATATTAGATGAAAACGGAAGTATCTCATTATATTTTAGACATGTGTTTAAGACCCCACACGTATGCTGAGCAGAATTGTCAGGTAGGTAGTGTTATACAAGGGTCATAAAAGAGAAATGAACTATTGAATGACAAGTGACAGTTATAACCCAATCTGGAGGAACATAAATACAATAGAACAGAAGGAACTTCCCATAAAATCAAAAAGTGTGTTCAGAAAGTATGGGGAGTCACAAGATTCCAGGACAAAGAAGTTAAATGAGCATGGAATCTTTATTTTTAAATTACAGATATAGGTTAAAATTTATTACATGAAATATATTTGTGTGCATATATATATATATACATATACACATACATATACATAAAGATTAAGGCATTTGAATTTGATCATAAGGACTACTGATGATTGGTTTTAAAGAAACATATTAGGACAAATGGAGAGTATTATCTTAAAGGAAAACTCTTTTTTTTTTTCACTTTTTGGCTCACACCCGGCGACGCTCAGGGGTTACTCCTGGCTCTTTGCTCAGGAATTACTCCTGGTGGTGCTCAGGGAGGCCATATGGGATACTGAGGGAACAAACCCGGGTCGCCGCCAGTGCAAGGCAAACGCCCTACCCGCTGGGCTATTGCTCCGACCCCAGAAAACTATTTCTTTCTACAACATAATCATAGAATGTCTGATATGGAATGGGTGGAGTGATTTTTCTTTCCAATACAAACCAACCTTTTAACTCTTTAGATTAAAAAAAAAATGTGTCCAACAAGTCGATTATAGCACAAACTACCCAGACCCAGCAGAGCTGCTACAATGGAGGGCAACACCCTCTGCCTGCCTGTTATTAAATAGCCAAATGCAAGTCTGAGTGTCTGGACTTCAGCAACCAGCTGTAAAAGGGAATTTTGTCTTGGCCTCCTCCTTGATAATTTGTTGGAAAAGTTCACAGAATTGAGTTCTTTACTTCAAATTACAGCTTGTTTTATATGATGCAACACTGAAATACCAAATGGAAAAACAATAACTAGGTACATGGAAAAGATAAGGAACTGAGTGTCCTTTCCAGAGCATCATCTTTCCTTGAATCCCGATAGCCAACCCCCAAATTTTCATTCCCTTCACTCACTCAGTAGAGCTAATTATGTATTGAAGAGTGATGAAATCACCAACCATTTTCCACACTCTCCCTTCACTCTCCAGTGTCAGAAATGGGACTGAAAGTTCCAACCCTTCTGGGGTAGGAGCGATAGCCCAACATATAGGGCGGTTGCCTTGCACGCGCCCGCCTATGCAGGCCCAAGTTCGATCCCCCGGCATCCCATATGGTCCCCTGAGCACCGCCAGGAGTAATTCCTGAGTTCAGAGTCAAGAGTAACTCCCGAAGTCTATCATGCTGAGTGAAATTAGTCAGAAGGAAAAGGACAGATATAGAATGACTGCATTCATTAATAGGATATAGATACCAGTGTTTTAATAAATATGGGAAATGGTAATGGCAGATTAAAACTCACCACTGAATATACACAAAGAGACTTAATGATAAACTCTAAATATCTGCAGGGCTAGCCACAATGTGTAAAATAAGAGGGAGAGAGATGCAGAGACAGAGAGAGAGAGAGAGAGAGAAAAGAGAGGAAACTGGGGTACCTGCTATTAAGGTGGGTGGGGGGGGACGGGAGGGGAGGGGTACATTGGTGGTGGAAATGGGGCACTGGTGGAGGGATGGGTGCTGGAATACTGTATTACCAAGAACCAATTATGAACACCTTTGTAATTGTATGTTTCACGGTGGTATAATAAAAAATTAAAAAAAAAGAGTAACTCCCGAGTGTCGCCGTGTGTGACCCAAAAAAGCAAAAAAAAAAAAAAAAAAAAAAAGTTCCAACCCTTCATTACATGTTCATTACGTGATTCCTCTGGAAACAAATTTGTCCTTTAATAATAACTGGCTTTACTGGCATAAACTCAGTAATGACTCATAAAAATAATTTTAATGTTTATCTAATTAAAAATAGACAGTATAATTAACAGATCTGTCAATAGCAGCATTGGAAGTACTAATGCCAATCTCACCAAGTGCCATTTCCATTTACAAGCATCTCCAGATTCCCTCCTATTTCTTACTCCGTTTAGATGGGGCTTATTTTTAATGCAAATTTGGGGTCTAAAGTGATGGAATTGAAGTGGGGAAATATTCATATCTCAATCCTATGTATCAAAGCCTGAGTCAACTTTGTAAACGAAGGTGTCCATTTTATTTTCCTAATCAGTGCAGTTTTTTCCCCTTTATTATTTGTTTTAGATTTTTTGAAAGAAATTTACTCGGAGAAGCGTGAATGAGGTATGTTCAAAAGAGAACATGGACTTCTCTAGAGTAAAATAGTAGAAAATGACTTTGGGAAGGTTGTATAAAATTTCTTTAATTGTCTTGGCCTGGAGTTTTCTGATACTTGAAAATTAACCTAGATGTTGTTCAGAGGCAAAGTCTGGCCATTTGATGGCCTTTTCACATTCATTTCAGGACCTTAAGATTATCTTCCAGCTTCTCTTTTTGTGCTGAATTCACCTGTCTCTGGCTGGTACCTTGGTTTATTCATATGTCAAGATCTCAGTATTTGTATCTTAAAGGAATATGTTCCTCATGCCTTTGACATAGGCAGGCAGACACTGGGTGGGGGGTTGACCCAAAAGAAAATAGAAATGGATTTTAGCCCCAAGACTGTCCAGAGTCACCTTTTGGAACCAGGAACCAAGACTTGATGACAATAGACCTTTAATAACAATAGACCTTTCTCTGTCCAGCCCTTAATCTGGTTACATTCTAGGACAGACATCCATCAGGAACAGAGGTCAAGAAAAGGAGATTTTCAAAGAAGACCACTCCCAAAGTCTATTACCCTTTTGCAAGGGCACTAGAAAGGGACTTTAATCTAGGTTGAAGCCCCATGTGGCAGTAGCTTGGGAAAAACCCTATAAAAGCCATCCTAACCATAAGACAAGGGGGTGCACATATGCTACGTGAGCCCACGTGCTGCTTGAGCCCACGTGGACTATCACATGTGGTTCCCAAAGACAGGTGTCACCCATGTCTCCCCTCTTGAGATGTGTGCTCTTTCTCTCTCTGTCTCTGTCTCTGTCTCTCTCTCTCGCTTTCCTCCTCCTTCCCCTTCCTAGAACCTCCATAATAAAATCTGTTTTACTTCACTGCTCGTCTGTCTACTCCTGAAAATTCTTTTTTCTGCGAGGAAGTCAAGAACAATGAGCAAAACTTGGGTAAGGCCTAAGACTGACTATCTTTTCCTTTAAAAAGCAATTCCTCTCTCCAGCCCGTGTCTGTGGCTCCCTGAGAAATCATGGGTGGTGGGGATCAACTCCCATACCTAGAGATAAAGCAGACATCAGGGGGCTTGGTGGCCACCTCATGGGGCTGGAGGGACTCAGGCCCATGCTCTGTAGGGGCTCATCACACACTTTATCAGTCTTTAGCCTGCCCACTGGTTCCCGGGTGGCGGAGGCAGCTGGAAGAAAGTGAACATCTCTCTCTCCTCACGACTTCACATAAGCCACCCATGGGGCCCACCTATATCATCTTTGGGTAAAGTGAAAAAAAAATATCAAGGATGGCATGGATTCTTCTTTCATTCTTACCACTTAGTAAATAACTCTTAAGGGCTCTAAAAGTTCTGTGCCAGTAGCTTCGAACAAAGGAAGACTCTGTCTCTCTCTCTCTCTCTCTCTCTTCTAAATAACATTATATATGCAATAATACACATAATATGCATAATAAATTGCATATACTATATTATTACACTAGTTAGGTGTCTAGCTTTCTTCCTGGTCACTTTAGGTTTCCAAGTCCCTCCAGTCATGATCTCTGAAGAGAAAGCCAGGAGTATGCCTGGAGAAACTTAAGGTGTTGCACAAAAAAAAAAAAACATAAAAAGCATATGCCACTGGCAGAAACAGTATCAAATTTTAGAATAAGTAAAGCTTGAGTAATGAAGACAGCAAATATAAGCCATTTTACAAGGATATGTATATTATAGGATATTGAAAGTTTCTAAAGATACTTAAACAAGGAAAAATCACTGTCTTCACATTCATCATTGATTTACTCGAGCAGGCACCAGTAACATCTCCATATAACCTGTCTCATCCAAGTAGAGCCCAAGGGCACCTGCTTGCTACAGGAACATAAAGAGCCTCAAACCATTCCATCAGGTCATGGGAATGAGGTCAATAATTGTTACTGGTATTTGGCATATCAAATACGACACGGGTAGTTTGCCAGGCTCTGCCGTGCGGGTAGCATACTCTTGTAGTCATCTCTAAGTCCAGCATTTATTGATGAACCATGCTGCTGCTTGTGGCCTCTCGAGCTGGGCTGTGACAGGCTGGTCTGCTGGGTGGAGTTCTGATGAGATGGAAGTCCGGATGTGGAAAATGGAGGACCTCATGGAGTGGGGATCGCCTGGCTTATTGCAAGGCTCTGCTGGGGTGGCGGGCCAGGACTAGAACCCACCATCCCTCCTGTGCACCTCGTGAGTGACTGGGCACAGGGAGAGCTAGTGGCAGCTCTGCCCCATTTTTATGAGCTTCTGGATCAGCATACCTGGGCCGGATTTAAAAAAAGACTGCTGCAGGGTGGATCGCAATGAGCCAGGCTGTGATAGGCTGGTCTGCTGGGTGGAGTTCTGACAAGAGAAAAGTCCGGATATGGAAAATGGAGGCCCTCATGGAGTGGGGGGTCTTCTGGTTTGTTGCAAGGCTCTGCTGGAGTGAAGGGCCAGGGCTAGAACACGCCATCCTTCCCGGGCGCCTCGTGAGTGGCTGGGCATAGGGAGAGCCAGTAGCAGCTCTGCCCCATGGCTGTGAGTCTCTCAAACCAGAAAAAAAAATTACCTTGTCTAAAAAAAAAAATACCTTGTCTAAAAAATACCTTTTCTAAATTGTACTAAGTGTTAAAGGGGATTGCCTATCTAAGGTGTGGAGACCTGCAAATAGTGACAATTCTGCACAATGAGGCATAATGATGGCAAATGACCTTGAATTCAACTAGTTTCCCAAAGTATATTAAGAGATGTGTTTACCACAATTTTTATGAATATGGATGATGGACAGAGAAGGTCAGATTCCCCATTCTAATCCAGGCTTCTACTGGAAATGAGTATCATAAGAATGGGTCTCAGTGATAAATCTTGGAGATCCTTTGCATAAACACTAACTGAAGAGAGGATTTTTTAAAGAATAAAATATGCTATAACATAACAAAAATGACTGAATATTTCACCAATATGACAAATTTCAAATATTATAGTTTCCTTATTAGTTTTGAATATTATCTATTTACACTTCCCGAATGATATTTTCACAACAATTTTGAGATTCTGGTTACAACTCAAAAGCAAGGGAGTGTAACATTATGAGCAAATAGGCTGAATCATCAGGCTGCCAACAGGTAAAAATGAAACACTTTTCACCAAAAGTATAGACTCCTTGTGAGGAATATTACAGCCTGTGAATTAGATAGCATTCCTCCACATTGATTTGTGTTCAAGTGAAGAGCTTAAACTTCTGCTTTGGTTTATATGTAAAGTGACATTATCATGAATAGGCAAAGTTAACCTTATAATTCTAGTTTTTCAAATGATACCTTTAAAAATAAAAGAACTACACAAGCTACTTATAAAATACTATATAAAATACTATTCTATGCTGTTTTTAAATAGAAATACAACTTATTTGGCCCAAAATTATATAGTATTTATAAAATGAGATCCCAAATTGAGAATTTTATATTTTATTTAGTTATAATTATTATATAATATATTCTTTAGGTTTCATTTCCTTTTCATTTTGAAATAAAACATTTCTTATTCATGCACAGAATGATCAAAGTCATTTATAGCACAGTTCAGATCAGAAAAACTACTTCATAAGCTCTATTCATGAGAAATTAATGATGTCAAATCATATTGTTTTCATTGTTTTGTGGGAAGAACATGGAAATTAAATTGAGAACAATATAGTATTTCAAATTAGAGTAACCTAAATTTTTTATCAATAGTTTAACCATCTATAATTTTAAAGAAAATTTTATACTTTTTAAATAGTTCTTATTTTTATTGCTTTATGGATTATTCACACAGAAGTTATATTACTAAACTTTTGACAATCCCAAAATAAAATGGCAGTATAGCAGACACTGATAGAATTTACAAAGCAATGAAACTAGAATAAATCACCACTATGGGAAGTTCTATTTTCATTTTTAATATACTTCCTTTTAAAGATGTGGACTGTGATAACTGGTATCTGAAATATAGTAATCGATGTGATAAAATCCTGGAAAGTATTATGAATTAAAAATAAATGAAGTAGACCTCAAAAGGAAGTTACAGAAAACAAAATAAATGCCTTATCAGCAGAAGAACAAGCCGCATTACTGTGGAATTGCTGACATTGACAAAGTCAAGGCATTAATACTTAAAGGGAAGTATGCCTATATAGTTTAATATTTTTGTCTCAATATAAATGAACATTGAAGTTTGTTGACCTGTAGCATATCCTCTGTGTTGTTAAGATTGTCTCCTTATACAATCTGTTGTCAGAGGACTCCACTGGCCACTATAGAAATTCAACCATGGGGACCGCCTGGAGCCAGAAACTGCTGTCATTGAAACTACCAAGTGTCTATGAGAAACCAGTAACTTATAGGAATGCTAAAGCACTTACTAAAATTATTCTCCTTTATTAAGAGGTTCATTTCACGGGCCACACCCAGTGCTCAGAGCTTACTCTTGCCTTCAGAGATCACACCTGCAAGTGCTGGACATTAATCCCAGGTTGGCAATATGCAAGACAAGCACTCTACTCACTACACTATTTTTCCATCTGTAGTCCATAATTAAAATATTCTAGAGTAGGGATTATCTTCTCCGATACTAGTGAAATGAATGCATAGAATCTTCTTTCTTTGGCAGTCTTCCTTTGTATTTTATTTGTTAGCTTCCATTCATCTGCATGGCATGCTCTATACTATTTTTTCCATCCCCAGTCCATAATCAAAATATTTTAAAGCAGGGATTATTATCACTGATACTAATTAAAGTAATGAACAGAACCTCCTTCTTTGGGAGTCCTCCTGTGTATTGTATTTGGTTAGGTTCCCTAACCTCTACACACTACCACAGAAGGTTCCATGCCTCTGACAATCCAAACTGTCTCAGAACGATAAAAAATGTTATACTTGGAGGCCAATTTTTCCCACAGAGGATCACTGTGTTGAGTATTTATTATAAAAATATAAGTGTGATCAAATTTGACACTAATAAACTTTTACCTATAGCTTGTACGTATAAAAAAGATTTGAATAATCTATCATAGAAGACTAATGAAATTTTTAAAAGATAAAACCAATAAAACCTTAGTCACTGTATCTTTTGAGGTGCAGAAGCTTTTTAGTTTCATGTAGTCCCATATGTTTATCTTTTTCTTCTAGTTGCTTTGTTAGTGATGTTTCACCTTTGAAGATGCCTTTAGCTTCAATGTTGTGGACCCAATACCCATCTGATAAGGGGTTAATATCCAGGATATATCAGGCATTGGTAGAACTTTACAAGAAGAAAACAAACAACCCCATCAAAAAATGGGGAGAAGAAATGAACAGAAACTTCAGCAAGGAAGAAATTCGAATGGCCAAAAAACATATGAAAAAATGCTCATCATCACTAATCATCAGAGAGATACAAATCAAAACAACAATGAGATACCACTTTTCACCACAGAGACTGGCACATATTCAAAAGAGCAAGAACAACAAGTGCTGGCGTGGATGTGGGGAAAAGGGGACACTCATCCATTGTTGGTGGGAATGCCGGCTGGTACAGCCTTTCTGGAAAACAATAGTCTTCCTCCAAAGACTAGAAATTGAACTCCCATTTGACCCAGCCATACTACTCCTGGGAATCTACTCTGGGAAACCAAAAATACGCAGTGGAAACACCATCCCTACTTTTATGTTCATAGCAGCATTATTCACAATAGCCAGAATCTGGAAGCAACCAGAGTGCCCGAAAATTGATGACTGGATAACTGAAGCTTTGGTACATCTACACAATGGAATACTATGCAGCTGTCAGGAAAAATGAAGTTATAAAATTTGCCTATAAATGGATGGACATGGAGAAGATTATGTTGAGCAAAATTAGCCAGAAGGAGAGAGACAGATACAGAATGACGGCATTTATTTGCATAACATAAATATATATGTACATATTATGATACCAATATCCAAGGCCAAGTGAAACATATATCAGGAGGTCTTGTCAAAGATGGGAATTATCACAATCGTGTGGTAGTCAGAGGCTAGGTAAGACAGAAAATGGAACAGTGTGCTAACAATTGCCGAGGGTACTAATGCCAACCTAGAACTGAGCATTAAATAGAGGCAAAAAGATACACATGACAACCCTTTAATGTATGTTCTGTAATCCATAGTCTGGAGGGGAAGCAAAAGAGAAAGAGAGAGAAAGGGAAAGAAATAAAGAACCTGCCATGGAGGAGGGCTGGGGGAGGGGGAGGGAACCGGGGATGTTGGTGGTGGGAGATGGGCACTGGTGGTGGGATGAGTGCTGGAACACTGTATGACCAAAACCCAAATATGAACTTTTTAATTGTATATCTTTTTAAATGTAAAAATAAAAAATTAAAAAAAAACAAATAAAACATTTTGCATAATAAATGTTATATTACTGTTACTTTTTTTCCAAAATTTCTAGTCCTACATGACAGTTCATAAAAAAGTTAGCCAAAATTTTGTCTGGATTTTTGAAAATTTTATTTTCACTTAAAGCTATTGAAAATATGTTAAGTGCACTTGAAATTTTATTATTTCATAAAAGAGTATTTAAAAGGAGTCCGAGTTTAATCATGAAGTATAAGAAGTCCTAAATTGGTACTTTAAAAATAAATCCCATCATATTTATTAAATACAACATTAAGTTCTAACATATATCAAAAAACAAGCATTTATATTCCTTATACAATATATTTTCTTGCTTTGTTTCCTCATATATCAAGTATGAGTGAGATAACCAGGTGTCTATGACTTATTTTGCTTAACATGACATCTTCTTAACTCATAACCATATTAAAAATGCATGATTTCAGATTCTTTTATCTGAGTAGTATTCCACTGTGTATTTATCATCTTTGTTCACACAGCTATGACTAGAAATTTGGGTTTACTGACAGCTTGAGATTTGTAAATAGCACTTCAATATAAAATTTTACATAAAGAATTTTGAATTGGAACTTTTGCATTCTTTACAAAATGTACCCCTAAGAAGTTAATTTCTTCAGTTAAGGTATTTTATTTGAATTTGCTTTTTTGCTGTTTGTAGTTCATAATTTACAAAATTGGAAAGGAAAAAAAGTATGACACTTGCTTATTTTTAAAAGCAAAATGTTTTTTTAACCATTCAATGCTTCAAACATGTTTTGTATTGCACCAATGATCAGCACAAACCCTGACACCTATGACTGTCTTGACATCAAAACTTCAAGCAGAGCAAACGATGTATACAATTGGTAGGGCAGATATGCTTCACATCTGCAGAGACCTGAGATCAATCCCTGGCTCTTCACAGCTTCCTGAGAACTACTAGATAGTTCCCTGGTGGCCCTCCACATAGCAAACCAGATACCCATCGCCAGCTATGTCCAAAGTGGTGGTTACACTCCAGTGACCTGAGTCATTTAGGAGCTCCGCTAGGAGTCAGCTTTGGACTTATGCATTGGTGAGTATGTCCCCTATATATAAAACAAAACCAAAAAACAATAACTCAACAGCTCACAATCTACAGACACTACATGTTTTACATTTTAGTAGGATGTGAATTTATATGCTTGGAGCAGTCAGTTACACCTGGCATTCAGATTTTTCTGTTTGGTCTTGAGGAATCTCATTTAGTACCTTTTAAGACTGATAACTATAGTAACTGGCATTTATTATGATTGTTTTATTTTAACACCATATCTAAATAAGTGAGTAAGGAGCTAGTATATGTTAACTCAATTAATTATATTCTCAGAAATTTCTCTTCCCTATGTCTTATAATATATATTACTGATAAAAAAAACTTGATGTTTTGATGGAGCATTTAAAATCAAAGTAAATAAGGAAATGTGCTTCATTATAAGTAAAGACCAATACATCATATAACATCATTATAAACTGTGATTCTATTTGACACAGAAAAGGGGATAGCCTAATTAATGAATGGTTCATACAAGAACTTAAAATATAGATCGAATGTATTTACTAAAGCTAGATGAAAACAGAGCAGGAATAAAATAATGAAATCTTTGATAGTGACAGACAGCATTTAGCCAATACTTCATTTCAGCGGCATACTAAGCTGAGGATCAGAGAACCTTCACAACTAACCTGTGTTAATAGTTCATGGTTTAATCAAAACTCAAAACTTTTACTCCAAGATGACATGCTACAATGAAAATCAATCTAAAAGAAATGCATACATTTAAGATATTATATATTCCTAAATGATTTAATGAAGAAATTTGGTGCACAGTTTTCAAAGTAAACTGATATCCAGGGAAATTAGTAATAGAGAAAAAATATGTTCACTTGGTAGTTGAACTAAGCTCATTTAAATAAGGTATTCAAACTTCTCAGTTGAATTACTATTGGTATTTTTTTTCTTCTGCCCATCAAGGTGTTGCAGATGTGGCTGCGGTGCCCGGCTGCGTCGGCAGATGGCAGGCAGGAGACAGGATTGTCTACACCCAGGGTTCTGCCCCATGGGCTCTGGATGGTTGACAGTCTGACATAGAAAAAGACTGCCCCCCCAACCCCCCCGGGATGAACCCAGAGCCATGACAGAGCCTGACCAGCTACTGTGGTGTTTTCAATATGCCAAAAACAGTAGCAATAATGGACCTCATTCTCAATGAATGGAGATGTTACTGGTGCCTGCTCGAGCAAATCGATGAATAACAGGAAGAAAAGTGACAAAGTGATATCTTTTCTTCATATTACTAATTAGGAGAAAACTTGTGAGCAATTCTCTTTTAAAGATGTTCCTGCTTGACATCACTTGATCACTTGACATCTCATTATTTATCGATTTGCTCGAGCGGACACCAGTAATATTCCATTTGTCCTTATCCCTGCCAGTGTAGCCCAATGGCATCTGCTTGCTCTAGGAATATGAAGAGCCTCATACTGTCTGTTCAGGGTCTTGACTAAGAAGTCTGACCATCTTGTAGGTGGTGGACCTACAAGCAGACAGGAACTTCAGCCAACTCATCGTATCCTGCTTGATATATTTTTAATAAAATATGTATGTATAATTACCTTCATAAAATAAAAAACAACATACTGTGTTAACATTTATTTAAGCAAAATTATACATTTGGCTGATAGTATATCTTTAAATTTTCAAAAACTACAGATTTTCACATAAAATGATTTCTGTTATTTCCTTTAAGACTGGTAATCGAATGCTCTGTTATTGTTATTATGCTCACTGTACTCACTGTTTTATCTCATTTGGTATTTAAAAATATTTTTTCATACTTAAATACTACAGGATTTTATATTAGATCTTTATTCTATCACGGTGGTAAAAATTTTACCCAATTAGCAGCTATTTTGACAATTAGCAGAAAAGCTGTACACATATTTAATTTTCTACATCCTCACTACTATTATATAATATGTATTATTATCATATATATACATATATACATACATATACATATATACATATAAATATATATACATACATATACATATATATATATGCCCAAGCAACCCGCACACCCAGGGAAGCCATGACCTCCCAATCCTCTTGGCGGATCTTCCCCCTTTAAGTTTCATCAGTAAGTGCTCGAGATGAGAGCCTTCTACGGAGACTATACCACCTACACAGCAAAGCCTGGCAAGCTACCTGTGTTTTATTTACTTGTTATGCCAAAAACTAGTAACAATTATGGACCTCAGTTCCATGACCTGAAGAATGGTTTCGGGCTCCTCCTGTCCCTGTAGCAAGCAGATGCCCTTGGGTTATACTTGCTTGTGACAGGACTAATGGAGATGTTACTAGTGCCCACTCAAGCAAATCGATGAACAATGGGAAGTGATACAGTGATACAGGTATATATACTTTCATTATTTTTTATTCTTCATATTTTCAGTACTTGCCAAATTTGGATTTCTCACTGTTATGTTTCACCAAACTTGAAAATAGGGTAATGGCAGATGTGATTAGTTGAAATAAAAATGAGGTGAAACTTCCCAGACCCTAAAATAGAATGGCTTCTCTCTTTTGAGAGAGAGATCTCAAGGAAAAAAAAATGAACAAGACAACACCCGGTGACTAGTCACTGATTAGAATGCTACATCTTCAAGCAAAAAATATAAGTATCTATAAGAAGTATGATGCTTGTTTTATTTTTTAAAATAACTATCAAGAATAATGACACTATTTTAAAATTTTGGAGGGGGTACTGTCCCCCAATATCTTGGTTTCAGACTCGACTTCCAGCTTGAGCTGTCTTAAGCAGAGTTTATGGTACTTTTTAAGACAACACTTGTAGATTAAAATTGTATTAACTGATATTAAGAGATAAATCAGGGTCAACGTGATCGTAAGGAAAGTAGGGAGTCTGCATTGAAGCAGCTCATTCATCTTCAAGCACAGGCACCCAATATATTCCCCTCTAGTCTGCCAGCAATGATCCCTAAGCACAGAATGAAGACTAAGCAATGAGCATTGTGAGTGTGCCCAAAACAAATGGAAAATTAAAAAATCTGCAGTGTGCTTTATTATCATTTGGTAAATAGTCACAGAAATATTTATTTAAATTATTTTTAAATTAAATCACAGTGAGATAGTTATGAAGTTATTCATGATTGGGGTTCTGTTACATAATGTTTTAACATCTATCTCTTCACCAGTGCACATTTACACCACCAATGTTACAGTTTCCTCCCTGCCCTTTCAACCCCACCTGCCTTTATGGTAGAATGAAAGTGAATGAAAGTACTTTTTAAGAGAATGAGTACTTTTATTTCTCTCTCTCTCTCTCTCTCTCTCTATATATATATATATATATATATAATATACCATAAATATATCACGCACGATCACGATCTTCCCGTTGATCATCTATTTGCTAGAGTGGGCACCAGTAATATCTCCATATGTCCTGTCTCATGCCAGTAGAGCCAGGGGCACCGGCTTGCTACAGGAACATAAAGAGCCTCAAACCATTATATTAGGTCATGGGAATGACCTAATATAATTGTTACTGGAATTTGGCATATCATATACAACACGAGAAGCTTGCCAGGCTTGCCGTAGGGAAGCAAACTCTTTTAAACACCTCCAAATAAAGCATTTATTGATGAACCGCGAGGCCGCTTGCTGCGCGAGCTGGGCTCTGATGGGCTGGTCTGCTGGGTGGAGTTCTGACGAGAGGGAAGTCCAAAAGTGGAAAATGGTGGCGCCCGTGGAGTGAGGAGGGGTGGCCTGGCTTGTTGTGAGGCTCTGCCGAGGTGGTGGGCCAGGGCTAGAACCCGCAATGCCTCCCGACTGCCTCATGAACGGCTGTGCACAGGGAGAGCAAGGAACAGCTCTACCCCATGTGGGAGAGTCTCTGGACCAGCATACCTGGGCCGGATTGAGGAAAAAAGCTGCTGCAGGGTGGGTGTCGGTGACACCCATAAATATATACATATATAAAACATATACCATCATATATAATTATATATAAAATGCATATCTTTGTATCATATTATATAAAGGTCACAATAATAGCAACAATTTTTTCCTTTACATGTATTATGTATAATATAATTGGTTTTTATTACTGTAGTTAATAAATTACACAATTTGTAATAGAAAGAGTATTAGTTTTGTACTCAGGAAGTGATTTCATATTAAAAATCTTCCAACATCATAAAAATATCTAAAAATTATATTTTAACTCACTAGGATATATAAATATGTAAAATTGTAAATAATCATATGCTTTAGGGGTAGTGTGGTACAAAGTCATTATACCACAGCCACCACTGAAGTCCCTCATTTCCACAATGTACGAACTTCTTCTACAGACTAACCCACTATCCTCTTCTACTCACTAACCCACCACACCATTTTATAAACTAAATTTTGTACTTGGATTTCTTTTTCTTGGAAATTTCTGATTTTTTTCTTTTTGATTTTTGGAGCCACATTCAACTCAGGAATCACTCCTAGCTGGGCACAGTTGATTATATGGGATGCCTGGGATTTGCAAGACAAATGTCCTACCCACTGTACTTTGTAATTTTAAGTAATTTCCAAATTTCTTCTGTAGTCTCTTTATGTGCCATTTATGAGCGAAATCTCCAGATATTTGTGGCTCTCTTCTAAATTATTTTGCAGAGTTTCATCCACATTATAGCAAAAAGCAAGACTTTATGTTGTCTCACAGCTGAAAAGTATTCCATTAAGTATATAACCATATTTTTTCATGCATATGCATCACATATGTGATGTTGGGCACTTAGGATATTTCCAGATCTTGGCTATTGTAAACAGCACTGCAATTAAGTCTTAGATGAAAATGCACACGCAAAATAACGTAGTATCCTAAGAGCATTACCAAAAGTACTTATAGGAAAAATAGTAATGAGCAGGCGTCATTTTATTATCTACGAACAAAGATGATCATGAAAACTCAGAAAATGTGCTAAGTAAAGGAGAGACAAGCAAAGCTAAAATTAATTTAGTGCTTAAGTTCTATCTCACACATAAGACATCTTTTAACCAATTATCATTAGAATAATATAAGTAAAAGAGCCAAAAAAAACCAATTTGTCATTCTGAGTTCACTGTATCACCGTGTTCCGTTCATCAACGATTTGCTCAAGCAGGCACCAGTAACATCTCCATATATCCTGTCTCATGCAAGTAGAGCCCAAGGGCACCTGCTTGCTCCAGGAACATAAAGAGCCTCAAACCATTCCATCAAGTCATGGGAATGAGGTCTATAATTGTTACTGGTATTTGGCATATCAAATATGACATGGGTAGCTTGCCAGGCTCTGCCGTGTGGGTAATATACTCATGTAGTCATCTCTAAATCCAGCATTTATTGATGAACCACAGGCCACTTGCAGCCGCACGAGCCGGGCTGTGATAGGCTGGTCTTCTGGGTGGAGTTCTGATGAGAGGGAAGTCCAGATGTGGAAAATGGAGGCCCTCATGGAGTTGGGGGGGTCGCCTGGCTTGTTGCAAGACTCTGCTGGGGTAGCGGACCAGGGCTAGAACCTGCCATCCCTTCCGGGTGCCTCATGAGCGCTGGGCAAAGGGAAAGCCAGTAGCAGCTCTGCCCCATATCTGTGAGTCATAATGAATTCTGAAGAATTAATTCTAGTAAGCTGTAGGATTTCTGAACAGAATGTGAAGGCAGTCATGAGGCCATTAAAGTGGCTTTCATTCTCCATTGACTGCAGTTGTATATTGATCTGAGTCAGTTTGGTAAGTGGGCACTCTTGAGTGCCTTTATAGTAAATACCATCTGTCTCACTCAAGACTGCAGACTAACGTTGTTCTCTTCAAACCCTCACATTTTGCTAAAACTGTGAACTAAAGATTTGGTATTTAAAAGGAATGTTTTCCCTATTTCTTGGTGGTAGGTTTGGAAAGGTCGCACAAGTAGCACTGTTACTAGAAGCATTGTGTTTCTGTATTCAGGGGTCACTTCTGTGATCTCTCATTCAGCCTATTGAGCAATTATTTTTGTCCCAGTTATTGAATTTAATTTCTTCCTTTATAAGTAGAAAAAAACAAGCACTTTCTATCTTGGAAATTTGCTCTCATCATATTCCCATCTGAAAAAGGAAAGTACAGTGTTGACATGTAATTCTCACTCTCTGTCTCTCTGTCTCTATTGTTTCTCTAAATATAAGTACTTCACTGAACACAAAAACCTTTCAACTCTAAGAGGATTCAGTTTGATCACAACAGCTCATATAGTCACATGACACATGAATACCTCCAGTAGAAACCCCGGAACACTGACAGGTGTGGAACCCACACATCACCAAAAGAAAGTGTAGAAAAAACAAAAGCAAGAGAAATAATCTTAGAAATTCTGTGATAAATAGAAACATTTAAATATTTAAACTTCAGCATTTAAAAATCTTGTAAAGTGATTTAGATCAAAAGAAAATCCAACAGGACCAATTCAATCAGATTTTCTATAAATTCTGTGCATCAAATTCTAGTGCTAGGTAGTAAACAATTATGCTCTCTATGAATATTCATCAATTTTTAGAGATATTCAAACCTTCACAGAGAGTAGCTTGCCTAGAGAGAAAAGAAGGCTCCCCTCATTAGCACATGGTAGCAATTCATAGGGCAGTCAGCACTTAATTATTAATATGAACTGTTTGGGCCATTAGCTGCTGCCTGTTTCAAAAACTACTATGGTGCTGTTTAGCCTTGAACTTTCTTTCCTGCTGTCAAATTTATTTAAAATTTGCCTCTGGGATTAAATGTTGCAAGGGGAAATGCACAGTTGGCATAATTTCATAAATTTCCTCCTGTAGAACTCTAGGTTAAAAACCAAATTAATTCTTAATACATATTTTGTATGAGCTTTACAGCTCCCTAAACCTTAAGTTAGAGACAATATTTATTAATAATGTCCTGAGGTTTTAAAACAAGTGTGCATTCTTAGAATCATTTGATCTCTTTTGAAATATTTGCTATAAATTGCTTTATTATTTGTGAATGTTTGAAGCTTCTCAGAAAGTAGTTTTTATTTAACTTTTTTAGTTAACTCACAAATTCAAACCTGTCAGGTTTTTTTTGTAGTGATTAACAAAGTAAACTCGGAAAACATGTTAATGGTAACTTTATAATCTATATGGACCCCTCAAAGAGACATCCAAATCTTTAAAATAAATTCCTCTGAATAAATGATTAAAACTTAAATGATGATGGCAAAACATGTCATTATATATAGTCTATATATATAGTCTATATAGTCTATATATAGACTATAAAGGAACTTTATACAACTTCAAATCTTTTATCCTCTAAAATTGCTAGGATTTATATATATAAGTCAGATTGGTATGATTTATATATATATAGTCTATAGACTTATATATATAAATCATACCAATTTTAGAGGATAAAAGATTTGAAGTTGTATAAAGTTACTTTATCATCTGATTTTCTATTCCTCATTTGTAGAATCCAGCATTTAAATATTGTCAACAAATATCTTCCACAAAGGATAACATAAATATGTAAATATAAATATATAGTTCCCTGTAATTTTATTATAATTACTTTATTAATCTTTTAAAACTGTAATAATTCATACATCGATAATTGAAAAGAAACATGGCCTTTCTTTTATGGCACTTCAATGAGCTAATTGTATTTAAAAAATAAAATACCAATAAAAATAAAATTAAAAATGACTAAAAACACAAAATGATTTTTAATATATGAAGTAAAATAATATTTAAGCGATTAATAACAATGGATAATTTTCTAGAATAAGAACGCACACACCAGAACACAGTTATTCATGTCCTCCATTGAACAGAATACCATGATGGTCACTCTGATGTAGTACAGTACTAAAGTACTGCCTAAAGTGCTAAGCTCAAGTACAGAGTCATGTTGTTTAGTAAAACATTTATTGTTTCATAAATCCACAACAGTTGAAAGATTCGTAGTGATTCTATCTCTGTGAAACCCATTTAGATTTTAAAATTAGGGGGGGGGGATCCATATAGTATTATTTATCTTCCATTTTGCTTTGTTGTGATATTTGCTATGACCCAGATCTTATCAAAATATATTTGCTTTAGGTGGTAATAGTAACTGTGAACAAACATTAAATGGCCAATATATCCAAACTAAAACATACATTTGGATGAATACTGTTAAAAGTTAAAGAACATGCTTCATATTATGGTTTAATTATCTACAATTTTTATATTTATCCAATGACTTAGAGTCTAATTATTTATATTTATTTACAAGACTCATTGGTAAATATAGCTTCAGAAGCTATTTTGAGTAACTAAGTCATGCTTGTTCTTATTAGAAATGATTGGAGAAGGGGAATGCATGCCAACAGATATGGACAAAGTTATTTTCTTCAGGATGTTTCCTACTTGCCAACGGTTCATGTTTACATCTAGTAGTGTTTTACAACTGCATAATAATTATTTAAAATTATTTATTGCTTATTTACTGAGAGTGCTCACACAACAGAGTCTGGAAAGCTACCCATATTGTATTTGATATGCCAAAAACAATAATGATAATAGACCTCATTCCCATGACCTGAGTGAATGGTTTGAGGCTCTTCATGTTCCTGGAGCGAGCAGAGGCTCTTCGGCTATACTAGCACGGGACAGGGACAATTGAATATGTTACTGGCTCCTGCTCAAGCAAATCTGTGAATGGAAGATAAATGATAACTGATAATAATTATATCCTGGAAGACATTATTGTTTTCCAGCTTAATTAAAAAACACACACTGCTCCCATAAATTCAATAAGGAGTTGTTGCAGGTGTGGTTGCGGTGTCTGGCTGTGTCAGCAGGTGGCAGAAAGGAGACAGCTTTGTCTACATCCAGGGCTCTACCCCACGGACCCTGGATGGTTGTTGGTCTGACATGAAAAAGACTGGTCTCCCTGGAATGTACCCAGAGCCATGAAGAGCCTGGCAAGCTAACTATTGTGCATTCTATATTCATAGATGTATATTATATATATATGTGTGTATATATACATACATATGTACATATATTATATATATAGATTTCTCAGATATATACATATATATGAGAAATTTTGAATTCTCTGACTTCCCTATTTCTTTTATCCTAGAGTAAAACACCAGATAAAAAGTGTTGACTTTAATACTGCTGATCAACCATTCAGGTTGTGATAAGGCAAACCATCAGTCCCTATGCTGATATTAACCAGGCAATATATTTTAGAGAGTAGAAAAATATGGTGAGTAGTAGTTTAAGGCTGTTTTCCAATACTCTCTTTAAAGGTTCATAAAGTATTTGCTGTACATTTTCCTATGGTAAATTTTAAGAAACTTTTCTTCCTAAAGTAACTTTGAACTATTGTGTGCAAAGCTACACTTTCGGAAAATAACCTTCATTACAGATATGACTTTAATAAGGATAAGGTCTTGAGTATGACAATAGGTGAGCAAATGCTAGAATTATAGCGAACACCTGCCCCAAATACTGCCGTTTAAAACATGGTGCTTACCAAACAGCACTCAAAATCGTGTCACCCTACCAATCTCTGGATTATAACCTGTGTCTTGATATAAAAAGCAATGCCCTCTGCTCGCCAAGATTTCATGACTTGAAATTTTCATTATCAGCAATATAATGTTTTTCTCTCCCTTAGAGGTTACCTTTTCACATGCAAATATTTCCAAGTAATGAAACATTTTAGGATCTAAACAGGAAAGGGAAAATAAGCTTATTGGTTTTCATTCTTCCCTGAAGTTGGAAATAGATAATATTTTCCAGTAATGTACATTTTTGAAAAATTCTTCTATTTATTATTAGTCTTTTCTGCTTCCCAAAATGAAGTGCTGTAGAAAAGAAGAACAGATATATTAAAATCATTAGACCCAGCTCTAAGGGAAATTTATAGCGAATCCTTGTCTACGAGACATTAGGACCTAAAATGGACGATCTCCTCAGCAGCAGTTTTACACAAAGAGCAGAGGCAGTCTTCATATGACCATTTCTCTCTCTCTCTCTAACCTCTGATAAAGAGCCAAGGGCATGATTCCAAATCTTATTCAGTGAAAGCATTTTTAAAGAGGGCTGAAATAATACTGTATGACTTTGTAGCATTCTGATCATCTGATTTGATCTAGGAATAAAGCACAGAGAGTCTAGAGAGATGAATGGTGGACATGTCTTGAGGCTCCTGACTCCTTTAGAGCTTCAATTCTCTCAGTTATCAAGACTATTAAAAATTAGTATTTCTTTGGGGTGAAAATTCATATAATAAAAACAATGATAACAGCAATTATGCAAATAATAATAGTAATTATCACTTGGTAACTTAATTTCTTGACATCCCATTATTCATCAATTTGCTGGAGCGGGTGCAAATAATGTTTCCATTTGACCCTATCACATGCTAGTGTAGCCCATTGGCATCTGCCTTCTTCAGGAATATGAAGAGCCTTGAATCGTTCTTTCAGGGTCTTGAAGAAGTCTGATCATCTTGTAGGTGGGCGGCCCGTGATCTTTTTACATCCCGTGGGATCCAGTCGGTAATGGCTCTAATCTAGAGATCAGCTACAAATCGTATTATGTGTCCAGCCCATCTGATTTTCGACACCTTGGCAAAAGAAACAGCATCCCTGACTCTGGATTGTTGACAGAGGTTGGAACTCTGATTCCTTCTCTCACTTGAGTGAGGCGTGATATTTCAAGCATAGCTCTTTTGATTCCTCTTTAGGAGACCCATATCATGAACATTTCTGCTTGAGGTGTTGCGCCAATGGATGTTTATGACTTACTAACTGACCTATACATCCTACAAGAAGGCAATTCTTGTAATCAGGCTCACTTAGCAAATAAATAAACCAAGCTGAAGCCTGTGGAAGTAACTCACACTTCACATGCTTGTTGAGCAAGCATGTCTGAAAGTTGGAAATTTAAATCTTATTCCCCAATATCCATGTTCCAATGGAACTACTCTATGTCAACCTATATTTTACCTAATCAAATGATAGTAGAAAATATTTTTTGCTAAGAAAAGAATGTATGCTTGCATTCTACTTCAGCTAGAATTTTGTCTCTTACTATAAAGCAACATGTCAGAAGTAACCTTTAGACACAGCAATGATTCTCAAAATATCTTAAAATGACCCTAATTATAATATTTAATTTTTTTACTAGTCCCATTCAAAAATGAAAGTGAGGACTTTCAGGACAGAGTCCTTATCAGGATATATTTAAGGTCATCAACATAAGTTTGTTAATGGCTGAAAGGTAATTTTACTGCCCTATTGTTTTTATAGAAAATACTCATGTACTATCATAATTTAAAAGGAAGTTTTAAAAACAGGTTGTCTGTCTTATTTTGGATGGTGAACAGACATAGACATAAAAATTCTAATAACTAAATTTACTGTAAAATTTAAAAGATGTGCTTGTTGTTGGAATTGGCAAGGGCAGACTGATTTATAATCTGCAAAGTTCTTTTTTATCTAAACTAATTTAAGTGTAGCTCTAAAAATATATAATCTGCCAGGATTATATATATTATCCTTCTATTATAGTAGTAGTATAGTATGTACTATACTACTACTATAATAGATAGTATAGTATAGCATATATTATACTACTATAATCAGTAAATTCTGATTTCTAAAGTACAGTTTTTAAATACAAACTGCTCTTGTATTGAAGTAATAGTTTCTATAATTTTATAAATGAGCAAGAATTAAATCAAAAGTTTGAATTCAAAGACTACCAGAATATTTTCTATATAATTCCACCTAATTTAAAAATAAACAGGTTTTATCAGTGAGGCATTTCTAATAGTACTACTCTGATAAATTCATTTTCTGGGTCGAAAATATTTGTAAGCAACTAATCATATTAGAGTTAACCTATTATTTTCTTATGTGATAAGAGAAATGTAAGGAAATCATATGATCTAATAAACGAGAATTTTTTTCTCTCACATCACAAAGCACTATCTTAACAAAGAACAAAGAAGCATGTTCGGGACTTTGGCATCACAAACAAAGAAAAACTGCAGCATTAACAAATTAGTTTTAGTAAGAACTGACATTTTCAGTCTGTCTTCATAACAACAGCCATCAAAATAGGATAAAACATTTTAAAAAAAGGAACTTTGAGGAAAGATACATTTTGTTAGATAGGCTATCAATATGGGACTGAAAGAATATGTGAAATTAGTGATGATTTTTAGAAATGCCTCACTCACTATGTCTTGATATTTATGTTTAAAAGCACAGGGTATTTCTGTATTTGGGGGATTAGTTGTGGGGGTATGGGTCTAGTTACACCCAGTAATGCTCATGGCTCACTCCCGGCTCTGTTTTCAGCTATCAGTTCTGGTAGTGGTGGGAGTACTACAAAGAGATATCAGGAATCAGACCCAGATCATCTTGCATGAAAGGCAAGCACACAACTCACTCTATTATCACCCTGAACCCTCAATTTCTGTATTTTGATACTTTTGATTTTATTTTTATAAAGTGGCCAAGTAGGGGCCCAAGCAATCGATGCTTACTTGATTATTCTATAAAAATTATCTATCTTTATCTGTACTTCTCACAAATTAAAGCCTTAGTATAAAGCTGTGAGTAGACATGGTGTACTTAAAAATTAGAGCATAATCAAGGATATGATATATTGATATATTTTGAAATTTAAAAAATTTAGATCATATAGTGAGAAATTTGTGATGGAGTGCATATATTACAGCTGTTAATTGAACAAAAGTATCTTGAGAAACCTTTGCATAGTTCATCAATGAATACATTCATCTAATTCTCATATTACTATAGAAAATGAGTTTTATGTTAGCTAACAATGTGAAATCAGTGACGGTTTTTTATAGAGATCTCGGATATGCACCTCTATAAAATGTTTGTCGAGATTGACAGATGTTCTATTACTGAATATTGCACACATTATTGGACACAGGTAGATAACTTCGTTTTCCAAATACAGTACTCAATTTTAGAAAACTATAAGGCACATTATGTCCAAGTTGATATGTGTTATATCTTTGTCTTTTTTCATGTAATTTGTTCAAATTATGGGATTATAAAAGCTTTAACTGCTTAAATTAAAAATTCTGTTGTTGAATTCATGAAAAAAATACATAGAATAAGAAAGAGAATTAGCAATAAATGTTGCATTATGTAAGACAATGATAAAGCTTTCGAGCTATATTATCAATTAATGATTTTGGAAGATTATTTTTTTAAATAGTAGTCTGCTTACAACTAAATGAGTATAGGTTTATTTAATAAGCGTAATTTTGGTAGCTGGTAGTTTCAGTCACCGAATTGACTACAGATGAACTATTTCATTATAATTTAATAATTATATATATATATAATCCTTCTACATAAGTTACTTTCTCAAGCTCTTTTACTAACTGAAATTTTGCAGAAAGCTTCTTCCATTAATACTATAATAATGACCATCTATCTAGCTTATATATGTATATAATGTATTACAGGAGCTTCTGTTAGGTTTTTTACACATATTAAAGTTAATATTAGTCATGTAAAGATAATGTGACAGGAAAGAATAATGTGAAAATAGTTTTCCTTTGAGAAAGAATTAATTTAAACTTTTAATTCCCAAGTATAGCTAAGCTAGCAAGGTAATAAAGCAAATAAAAATAAAAAAATTCTTAAAATATCATTTTTAGAACTGGAAAACTAGTTTTTATTGGAAAAACCTTCAATGATTTTAGTCTGTAACGGTAATTTATTTACTACTATAAATCATTGGAAAATGTTTAAAATATAAATTGCAAATAGAGTGTAAGATTCTTCGGAGATTCAAATAGATAAAGAAGAGCTTGCAAACTTCTCATTTCTATAGTTGCATTCTTCCACTATTTATATAACTTATGACTTCAAAACCATTATAATCATTATTCATAATTACCACTTGCTTTGGACAAAAGTGCATATCGCCATGGGTTTTGACGTATAAGTAAATACCTACATTCTTCCAAGACTTAGAAGGGAAATAAAGATAAAAGACAGGAAAGTAAGGGGTCACACACATGAACTATCAAAGAACAATAAATTCAAGAGCAAAACAAAAATGGGAGAGATATGAAGAGCTACTGATGAACCCATGCACGTAATTACATCTTTAAAAAATTAAGAGCATGGCCACTCAAAAAATATAATGATCAGTTATTATAACCACTTATTTTCCACCTTCATATATTACATTTTTTCTATGGAAAACCCATGCCCTCTTGTGGAGAGGATCATTTAGTTTTATGAATTTCAAAGGTGACCCCACATTCTTTCTTTAGTAGCAATAAGAGTAAGTTAGAAATATACTCCAGAATGTCTGTATCAGATTGTTTTTTTTTAAATCTAAGGGTCATTAAACTAAAAACTATTTAAACTTTTAGTCATTCAAATTATATATAGTTCTTATATATTAGTATGGACATAAACCAGTTTCTACTTATTATTAAGATTAAAGAAAGATTTTCTGTAGAATTGTAAGTTCTTGTTTTTGCAGGACTAAGAAAAAATTGCATGAGAATCTGTTTTTCTGTAATTGTAGGAGTAATGGCAAAATATGCCCCGACTGTTGACAATCACAAAACAACTTATATATCTATTTTTCATTCTTTTTAAAAGAGCAAACTTAAATAAAAGCAAAATAGCTATCTGCCATAACTCAAAAAATGGTAAAAAAAAACTTTTAGAATGAAGTTGCAAGTGAAAGTATTTCTTAAACTATATTTAAAACAAAACATAATAACCCTTTTTGCAAATGCTGTATCTCTAAGATATAGAGCATACTAGGATTAATTTGTCAGGTCAACCTTTAGTTTAAGGATCTAAAGTTTTTGCAATCTGTTTTTTTCAGACTATTTGTTGAAAGTAATGCTCTATGAATCTATTTGCTATATACTTATGTTGCCAGATTATTTAATTATATACATACTTTATATGCCAGTCACACTGAAATGAAAACCTGATTTTAATGCTTCTGAGCAAAAGCAAACAAAAGTAAGCATTTGGGAATTAATATCCTATGTCATATCTGGAGTTATGATTAATTTTCTTTTGAAAAATAAAAAGTAAACATTCCTTGGCTTGATGATTATATAGAATATTTTATATGAAAATAAAGTCAAATACTCTTCCTCCTTAAAGGATGCACTAAATAATATATATCATATGACCTGAAGTTTACAGGCAGAAAGCATTTTACACTGGTTTCTTATTCAAATTTCAGAGATTTTTCTCAAGCAATTTATGTAGGTACAAGCTTCTTAAAATGTCCTTTGGGCACATCTGTCTTCCCAATTTCATCAATTCAGCTGAATATAATACCCGTGTCCCCAGGTAAAAGTCATGATGCAATTCTATCAGACAGTTGCTGTACTTTGCGCAGTGTGGGTGTGAGAGCTAATTTTGTCCTTAGATTCAGAAGCTTCATTAACAGTCTTAACACATTCACTGCAGCTTTCTAAACCTCTCAGGCTTTAACACTTACAGTACTGCAGAACTGAGGAGGTAAAAATATAAAATGCTATCCTTGTTTTGAAAACACATCCGTGTGAATGGTAACAAATGCAGATCTTTTGTTGACTCCCCAATCTCAGTTCCAGCAATCTCATATTCTGGAAGCCTTTGGGCAATGCACATATTATTCATACTATGGGAAAAGTATTTTACAGAAAACACATACACAGATGTTCTTAACCATAAAATAGATCATGTCTAAGTTTGATTGTATTGTGTATAGCTACAAAAAAGATCATTTGTAAGCAAGTGTTTGTTACTCAATTTTAAAAAATAAGTTTTCATCAATATTACTCAAGGTAAATATGAATTTCTCAGATTACAGTAATTACATTTCAAACTAAAATGTCTGATTTAAAATTAAAAACTTTGTCAAACTCTAACTATGGTTCTCAGAATCTATATTCAAGACAATATCATTTTCAGTTATATGGGTATTATGATATATAGAGAAAAAATGAAAATTATTTACTTGGTAATTAAAAATTTTGTTGAACTTAGACATACTAGAGTGATACAAAAGGGAATATGGTTATACATGTATACATACATATATATACTTATATACATATGCCACTCTACCTATCTATCTACCAACAATATGCATAATTATTACTCATAGGTGATAATTTAACCAATCTAAAATCTGGGCTATCCATATGTAAAAACTACAGATGGTTAGTGAGAGTGTGCATAAATTAAAATTTACATATATTAACATTTCAGCAATTAAAAGTATTCAAATGAAGAGAATATGTATGGAAACATTAGCAATTGCTTATTTTAATTCTTAATCTTTATACTGTTCATTTGCTTGAGCAACATAATAAACCTCTAGCTCCGCAAAAAATCACTGTTTTTAAAGGGCATACTCAGGATTTTTGCATGTGTCAAAGCTAAGAATAAAAAGGTGTTAGGTTTAGTACAGTAGTATAAAATCTCAGAAATTTACCAAAAAAGATCCTCAGGAAAATAAATTTTAGATGCATCTACAGTGAAAATATGAAAAGAGAAATGTGCTGTTCCCACTTGAATATTAATGTAACTATGACCTAGAAGATAAAACCATTGGATCACAGAGGCAAATAGTTTTAATCATTTGTGATGTATATATTCTTTATTATAAAGTCCTTGTGTACATTACAATGGCACATATTAGATTATGCTTTCCATTGTGCTATTATAACACTTGATTTTCTAATTAGATATTCTAAAGAAATCTCAAATTAAAGGATAAAAGATATACATATTCTTTAAAACACAAATTTTGGTGCTAAAGAGATTGTTTAAGGGTTAAGGAACATGTTTTCACTCAAAAGACCCATATTTGACCCGGCACCAAATAGCTGCATGCATCTTAGGGTGCAGGCCAGAAGGCCCTGAGCAGTGAATCCTAGGCTGCCGCCAAGAACACAGCATCCAAAGAGCAGTGCATCCTCAGACTTTGTATTGAATGGGACTAATTAACTAAGAATTACAGAAAAGTTTCCCCTGGACCTCCTGAGAACTATTTATGACCTGTCCCCCCAACTCTCCCTACCCCCAAATAATCCCAACGTTTTATGGAAAATGTGAACATAGGAAAAATAATCTATTGATAAGTAATCACATACATATAATTCTACCTTGTTTCTATGAGGTGTAGAGTTCAGAGGCTTGAATCCAATTGCACTATTTAAGGAGGCTTTATCAAAGGTATAAAGATTTGACCATACCCATATGAGATGAATATATTAATATCACAGTCATAGAAAGCCTGTGGGCTAGACTTTCACAGCACCTGAAGTGTTCAGTATTCTACAGTATTCTACAGTCACATTGTTTTCATTGGAGAGTGTAAACACATTGCAATTTTATTATGGAAATCTGACTATAGGTAAATCATAGTAAATCTACTTAAAAATATTCATTCCTCCCACATGTAAGCTGAAGAATCAGCAGTTATCAACTCTACTCTCATCTTATGAATGAATTCTTTGTCAAACATTGTTGGTGATGCCTAGAATACATACATACACATGGTAGTAGGCATTACAAACTTGGAATGACAATTGATATATATATATATATATATTAAATTTGAAAATAAATTGAACATATCACCTTGAATCTTCCTCTGTTGTTCTCCTGCCTAATCACCTACTATTAATAATCTAAGCTTAAATTTGTTTTAGTAGTTGAATAACTTCACACAGCATATTTTTTTTTCACATTTACATGTTGAGAAATATAGCAAAGAACTGCATGAAGAGGAACTACTCTCTGACAAGGAGGGCAGCAGCTCTAAACCCATCAACTGTGGTTCAGAGCCGAACGGAGTGAAAACTCCTGAAATAGAGATCTCTTTTGGTGTGATCTGAGACCTCCACCCCCTCTCCTCCCTTAACTACCATGTCTGTGATATAGAACTGATTTTCTTGCATATGTCCTTCAAAGTTTAAAAGACAAGGCCATGCATCTCAGGCTATGATTTCTCCTTTGAAAATCAATTCCCTCCAATGGGATCATTTCCTTCGTTTCTGATTCCAGCAACCTGACTCTCATTTGTGATTTCTCCCTCAAGTGGCATCTTGACCTCTGGTTTCTTGATTCTGGATGTCATCCAGACACTGATTAGATTAAAGCTGTTCCAGAAAGTGACAAAATCTTCCCTTAACGGTGAACCTTGGTATCTAATTTGAGAGGCACAGAGTACAAGTTTTTCTATCAATACATTTCTCTGTCATGGTGGATTTTATATATTTATTTCTATACACAGTCAAGGAAAAGCAAATAGGTCTCAATTAAATCACTTTTATAACACAATTTTATAAAGCATATTTTCATTCCAATGAATTAGGAGAAAGAATTCCAGGAAAACATGGGAAGAGAGAGACAGTGCAGCAGGTAGGGCATTTGCCTTATGCACATTAGCCTAGTTCTATCCCTACCACTCTACATGGTCCTCCAAACTCACTAGGTGTATTCCTGAGCAGAAGCAGGAATAAGCCCAGAGCATTACTGGGTGTGGCCAAAAACAAACAAATAAAAAATTAACTTTAGCAAAATATATAATTCTTATGAATAGATCATTAAAATTGCTTATGTACTTAATATTTTTTGATCTGAAAAACTATGGGGTCTTACCCAAAGTTATCCTCTTGGCTTGATACTGGTCTAGTTGGTAATTACTAACCTAATGTTACATATGCCTGAAATCAAGTCTATTTTATAGAGTAACTGAGCAGAAAATTATAATACTTGGGAGCAATGAGCCTCAGAGACTTCTTTTAAAAATGAGGCTACAGCATCTATTATTTATGTCTTCCTTGATATCTATTATCTATCATCACCTACATACATATCATATATACATATAAGATCACCCAAATAAAATATTTTATTAATGTAACCTACTTAGTTACTAGAATTAAGAATATTTGTCATAGTCTTCAGAATGAAATACTGTGTTATGTGTCTTTTGGTTATACTGTGTACAAAAATTTTTAAAAAGTATTTTTTCTATAGCTCAACCTTTATGGTTCAGAGCAGTAAAAGTAAGTACTATAGTAACCTCCTGCTTTATCACTGAAAATCATTCAAAAATCATTGAATCTTTCAAAAACTGATCAAAATCCCTTCCATGTACTATAGCTCTTACATACTTCTGAAGCAATCTCAAAGTCAATGTTATAAATCAAAGGGAAAACAGTGAATTAGTTGTTCATGAATCAAAAGCTCTTCATTGCTCATGTGTCTTTCAGTCTCCAAAGTCATGAGTTGTGAGTTGAGTTACCACATTTTTAGTGTTCAGTCTCCAATCCAACATAGGCAATGAAGAACTAATATAAATTCAGACTATTGATAGTTCCTGATATTTAATATTTTTGATGATTCCTTCTGAGATATATGCCTATATTTATGCTCAGAATAAGGTATTTAAGGGGTCAGAGCAATAGCAAATTGGATAGTGTGCTCGCCTTTACATGCACTTCACTTTGACCCAGGCACCAGATATAGTACTGTGAGTCCATAAAGGGTGATGATGAAGTGCAGAGTTAGGAGTAAGCCCTGAGCACTGGCAGGTGTGGACCCCAAAGTAAAATTTAAAATATATATATATATATATGCCCACAGAATATAAAAGAATTTAGGGAATTTATTTTGGTACTGATCTCAAACAAAGTACTAGTATATTTGCCTGATGCTGCCTGATGCTCTATAACTATATACAAACACTAAATACTTGCATGTATAATTATAATGTATTTATTTGTGGCATATATAAACCTATAGCAAAATTCCTTGATTTTTTAGGTAATTTTCCTAGAAAGTGGGTCTATATAGTGGCTTTTGTATATACCAAATAAATAAAAAGTGATCTTAAAAATTAAGCAGAATTTACAATGATTTATAAAAAAAACAAATGGTTTCATTGAATATTATTTTCTTTATTTATACATAAGTCTGAGTCTGAGTCTCATACTCAGACACACAGGACAGACACACAGGCTTTCCCTATGTTAAGCTGATCATGAGGTGCCCGGGAGGGAAGTTGAGTTCTAGCCCTGGTCCACCATACCAATAGAGCCTCACAAGAAACCAGAGCAACCATCACTCCATGAGGGCCACCATTTTCAACATCCAGACTCCACAGCTCGTCAGAGCTCCACCAAGAGAAAAGCCGATCTCTCTGCATTGCACATGGTTCATCAGCAAATGTATGAGATGAGAGTCTACTACTGAGAATATACCACCCACATGAAAGAGCCTGGCAAGCTATCTGTGTCGTAGTTGACATGCCAAAAACCAGTAACAATTATAGACCTCATTCCCACGACCTAAAGGAATGGTTTGAGTCTCTTCATACTCCTGGAGCAAGCAGATGCCCTTGGGCTACACTAGCACGAGACAGGAGGTATGGAAATGTTGCTGGTGCCTGCTCGAGCAAATTGATGAACAATCGGTAAGACAAATATCACTATCACACTGTATCACTGTCTTCCCATTGTTCATCAATTTGCTCGAGTGGGCACTAGTAACATCTCCATGAGTCCTGTCACAAGCAAGTGTAACCCAAGGGCATCTGATTGCTCCAGGGACAGGAGGATCCGAAACCATTCTTCAGGTCTAGACATAAGAAATAAATATCTAGAGAGATATATTTCAAAAGAGATGTGACATTTAAAACTTAGTATAGTTTCTAAAGAAATATTGAAATAGGATACTGAGTCATCAGATCAATGGAATTACAGCATTCTGACTTTCTGGGTACTAGGTGTTTGTGACTGTGGGGGTGGGATTTTAGAAGCATCAAAATATATGTGCATACATTAATTTCACTAAACTAGTTATACATCTGAAATAGTATGCTTTGTAGTTGACTTTTCTCTGTTAGTTTGAGTCAATAACTGCAAATTGTCTTTATGAAGTTTTCACTTCAAATAGTGAATTCAACAAATTAACATCAGCTTTTGAACATGTCCTCATTTCTCCAATTAATGTATGTATTTGTGTATATGTATGGCATCAAAGCATCTTATTCAACAATTTTTGGTTACCTAAAGCATTCTATTCAGCAATTTTGCTTGATGGACTTAGTAAGCAAACTTGAAAATTAGTTTGTTCATTTATTTACTTATAGGAATACTACTTCTATTTATCTCAAGTTGCTTTTCAAATGTCTTTCTGTCTTACTTGCTATTAGAATCCCCTGCCTGTTCAAAATAACTCCATAAAAATGGCAATGAAATAGAAATGTGCATTTTCAAAGCTTATGTGTGTTTTTAATGAAGTGATAGCATATAATCTTCTGAAAATGGCACGAAGTGCATTACTCCCATAAGCTGAGAGTAAATGTAGTCAAGTCTTCGGGATTTCAAAGGAAGATGAGTTCCCTATGTGCTGACCAGGCCAAGTGAAATCTTACTATTTTACCAAGTTGTAGCTGTTTCTTTCCTTTGGTCCCTGATAATATTAGAGCTACTTGTTGAATTTCAATACAATCAGTATACCATTAACTTTTTGATGACATACATAACCATCCCATTGTATGAGATAGACAGCATGATCAACTTGATGGTGAAATCTCCTCCACTTTTTCAAATGATATCGCCTGAGTTTAATAAGGTACCTGATGTAACTGCAGCACACAGAAATACAGTAATTCATTTTTGGAGGCTCTGAGATTAAAAAGTTTGAAAATATATCCAAGCACAGCATTTGAGGAAGAGCTGCCCAGACAATAAACTCCTTATTTTATTATTTTGTGTAATTTAGTTGAAACCTTCATTTTCTAAGATTCCTTTCAAGTTATCCAATGAATATGCAAGTCTTTCATGGGTAGCAATTAATCTCTTGTATACACTCAGTTTATAGTAGAGTTCACCACATAGTCCTTGTCTTTGAAATGTTTATTTTCCATTTTGGAAACAGTTTTATAATTGTGAATACAAATGTTCCAACAGAAGATGGCTGCTATGAAGATGTAACAGGTAATGATTGAGGACTATGAGAAATACTAAGCTGAATGGATTTATCTTTCATGAGGAAACAATATGAAGTATTGGAAAGCAAGTGGGTAACAGGCATGAGGATAAAAGAAATAATTAGTCCAAGGTCCAATATAAAAGAAGCCTTGCCTGGAGAAACTAAATTGCTTGGCTAAGCCACCCTTGTCCTGCCTCCTTCAAGCGTCTTTGCATATCATTAGAGTTCTCTTGATACAATTGTGTTACTTTATTTTTTGTATTTGCTAATTTATTTTTGCTTTTTGGGTCACACCCTGCAATGCTCAGGGGTTACTCCTGGCTCTGCACTCAAAATTACTCCTGGTGGTGTTCAGGGGACAATATGGGATGCCAGAGATTGAACCCGGGTCACCTGCGTGCAAGGCAAATGCCCTATCTGCTTTTACTTTAAAATAATTATGCATACAAAGGAATCAGAGCATCCCTATCTAGGATACTCTCCTATATTCGTCAGATATGGAAAAGAGGTAAATGTAAATTCAAATGACTTGCGAGGAGCTCACTCTTAAATATTAAATCTAGAAAGACATATTTCTGCCATAGATCTGAGTATAATTCCTGATCACATGATCTAATAAGCTACTTAATTTCTCTTACTCCTGTCACTATCAAAAGTTTGCATACTTGGCTCTATTGGGTTTCTTTAGTTTATCAACACAGTTTATACTAGAAGACTATTGAGGGGGACAGCTCAGGAACTGGGGCTCAACCTTTTCTCGAAGGAACACTAGGCTTAATCCCTGACATTGAATGTTACCATTAGAACCCCTAGGAGTTAGCATCTGAGCTCTGACAGGAGAGATGTTCTTAATCAATGCTGGGTATGGTTTAAAAACAAACTTATCAACTAATACCAACCTAGAACTGAGCATTAAATACAGGCACACAGATACACATGACAACCCTTTAATGTATGTTCTGTAATCCATAGTCTGGAAGGGAAGGAAAAGAGAAAGAGAGAGAAAGAGAAAGAAATAAAGAACCTGCAATGGAGGTGGGCTGGGGGAGAGGGGGGGGAACCGAGGATGTTGGTGGTGGAAGATGGGCACGGTAGAGGGATGGGTGCTGTAACACTGTATGACCAAGCCCAAAATGAACATCTTTGTAATTGTATATGTCATGGTGGTATAATAAAATAATTTAAAAATAAAAAAAAACAAAAACAAATTTATCTTAGAAAGAATGTTAATTATTGTTGCAGGACACCTAAAAGCCTAGGCCTCTGCATCTGCCCTGGATTGTCTCCCTGCAGGTCACTTCATAGATAGGGGGTAGTCTAAATGTGGCAGTCTTACCTGACCATGTATTCTATACTGGCTAGTATAAATATTCTCTCATGCTACCACAATCATCGTGGGACTAGCTAGATCTTACCAGCATATTTGCCTGGCCACGTTGGATCTCTAAGTAATTAGACCAGACAGAAATGCTGTTTGCCTCCAAGCAAGCAAGCATGGCTCCCTGATAACTCAAAGGCAACTAAAATACAAAACTATCGAGACTCTTGTGAAAGCTTGGAGAAATATTTAACTGGCATTAGTATTAGTCTTTGGTACAGAGACATGCCATCTCAGAAACCCCTTCTCTACCCTGTAAAGGTATTTTCAGGCAGATCTTAGCTCAAAACATTAGCATATAATAGAGCCTAGGTGAGGTGCTGGGAGAAATTACCTGAGGACATTTGACCCTTCCTGCCAGGGGAAGTTACATTTAGCTTATAGCTCCTCCCAGCTCTGCTAGGAGGCTTTTAATTAGCTCTGGGTCCTTGTAAACAGCCAGATGATCCCCTGAAGTTGCTAAATTTCTATGAAGCTATTTTCCTGTTTTCATCTCTAGATAGCCCAGCCCAGAATGGACTGGGCTGGGGAGTTTGGGCAGATTTCTAGCTATAAAATAAGCTGCAAGAAGAAAGAAGTCCCTTCTTTTTTCCCCTTTTTGCCATTTCGGCTTCCCTTGGTGTTTTGCTTCTCCATTCTCTCCATTCTCTGTTGGGCCTCAACACATGGTGGCAGCCATCTTGGCCTCCACCTGGCTGGGGCCTAGCTAAGAACGCAGAGTCCGGATGTTTTACCTGCTCTTGGATTGTTTATTGAAACCTGTGATAGTAAAGCCCTTTTAAAACTGCATTGGATTCCTGAGTCTTCATTTATTCCCCCGGCTTCAGAGGTAGAAGGGAACTCGCTTCTGGCACTGTTTGGGACCCCAGCGGCATCCCCGACAAATTATGAGAAATATAAAAAGAAATTGAAGAGATATTATTCCTTTCCTAAATTTTCTTAGCATCTTTTAAAAAATTTTTAAAATTGCTTTTCAAAATATGAATGGAAACAGAACCAGTAAATAGCACCAAAATTAGAGTATAGAATGATTAAATTTATATCTAGCAAATTAGAAATAAAGTGAGTGTCTACATGGTATGAACCTGAAATTATAAGGTAATTACAACTCCAGTTACACAAATAAGGATAGATACACACATGTATGTATACACACATGCGTGCACACACATTCATGTATATACCTAGAGGAATATTGTTGCAGGACACCTAAAAGCCTAGGCCTCTGAATCTGCCCTGGATTGCCCCCTGCAGGTCAATTCATAGATAGGGGTAGTATGAATGTGGCAGTCTTATCTGACCATGTATTCTATACTGGCTGGTATAAATATTCTCTCATGCTACCACAATCATCGTGGGTCTAGCTAGATCTTACCAGCATATTTGCCTGGCCACGTTGGATCTCTAAGTAATTAGACCAGACAGAAATGCTGTTTGCCTCCAAGCAAGCAAGCATGGCTCCCTGATAACTCAAAGGCAACTAAAATACAAAACTATCGAGACTCTTGTGAAGGCTTGGAGAAATATTTAACTGGCATTAGTATTAGTCTTTGGTACAGAGACATGCCATCTCAGAAACCCCCTTCTCTACCCTATAAAGGCAATTCCAGGCAGATCTTGGCTCAAGACATTAGGTGAGGTGCTGGGAGAAATTACCTGAGGACATTTGATCCTTCCTGCCAGGGGGAATTACATTTAGCTTATAGCTCCTCCCAGCTCTGTTAGGAGGCTTTTAATTAGCTCTGGGTCCTTGTAAACAGCCAGGTGGTCTCCTGAAGTTGCTACATTTCTATAGAGCTATTTTCCTGTTTTCATCTCTAGATAGTCCAGCCCAGAACGGACTGGGCTGGGGAGTTTCGGGGATTTCTAGCTATAAAATAAGCTGCGAGAAGAAAGAAGCTCTCTTTTCCCCCTTTTGCCATTTAAGCTTCTCTTGGTGTTTTGCTTCTCCGTCCTCTCCATTCTCTGTTGGGCCTCAACACATGGTGGCAGCCATCTTGGCCTACACCTGGCTGAGGCCTAGCTGGGAACCCAGAGTCCGGATGATTTACCTGCTGTTGGATTGTTTATTGATACCTGTGATAGTAAAGCCCTTTTAAAACTGCATCGGATTTCTGAGTCTTCATCCATTCCCCGCCCGGCCCGGAGGTAGAAGGGAACTCGCTTCCCAGCACTGTCGGGGACCCTGGCGGCACTCCCGACAGAATATCATTGAGGACATAAAGGCATGGAAGTGAGAAATCATGGGTTTATTTGAAGAATATTTAATTATTCAAGGAGACTAGATCTAACAAACTTAAGTGAGAGTGATAATAAAGCAGGAAAAGTAGGTAGCTTGATCGGCTGAATTTTGTTTTGTAGAAATTAGAAATCCCTGAATCTTTTAGATTAAGGAATATCATGTTACGATATCCTTTTGGAATATAGTCATGTTTCCATACATAGAAAAGTTTGCTGTGAAGGAAACTATGAAGATAGAAACCTTATAGAATTTCCAAATTAGAAAATATGCGTGTAATCAAGCAGAGACTATCTCTAATAAGAATAGTAGGGATTGGGCCAGGGAGCAATAGTACTGTGGATAAGGCACTTGACTTGCATGCAGCCATTCTGAGCTCATTCCAGGCAGCCCAGATGATCCCCTGCACACAGCCAGGAGCAATTCCTTGATAAACTATGAACTTCAGTGGGTAGCAAAAAATAATAACAGTAATGTAAGGATTGGACCATAGAGAGTACATACATCATACATCATGTTTCCCCTTACACGCTTTTGACCTAGGCTCAGTCACTGGCACAACTGAGACCTGTCTTGAGTTGTCATTGAATGCACAGCTAGAATTAATCTATGAGCACTGCTGGGTGCAGCCTCCAAAGACAAAGAAACAAAAATACAAAATAGAAGAAGTAACATTCTTTAAAACTAAAAAATCAACAGAGTTTGAAAGAACTATTACATCAAATTGGTTAGATAACAGTAGGAATCCCTAGGTAAAATTAGCAAAAATACTGAATTTGATATGCTCAGTTACTAAAAACAATATGCCTACCAAGTCATTTATTATTAATTTTATTCACAATATTGCTAATTATTTACATCATGAATTCAAGCAATATATTTATGTTTTTAGAGATATCATTTGCTTCTATGGTCCAATAATGTTTTAAAGAGTTTAACTACTTTGAAACCAAATTCCATATATTTGTGATTATAAAAGTATCAGCCTTCTTTGGTCTATCATGTAAATTATCTAGAGTAAATAATAAATTGTGACAACCTTATCTATTAAATATATAAGATTTTATACTGATATTTAGTCATGTATTTTAAATAGACATATCTGACATTCTAAGGTAATTTATATCCTAGAATTACTACATCCTAGGCATATGACCTTGCTTAAGTTGTTTAAAATAATTTGCAATTATATATTAGATATTTCTCTCCCCAAGGAGTAATTTTATTTGCAAATGTCTTATTACTCCCGGGATTTTACTATTTTATTTATCCTCTTTTTTTTGAAGCAAGATAGTTTTTTCTTGAACTATACTTAGACATGAGGGGTGATAAAGACAGAAATTGGCACATGTTCAAGAGAACACTGGCATCTCCAGAGTGGAAAGTGGCAAACAGAAACAGACAAACAAGTGAAATACATGCTCAAGGATCAACAGAGGCCTAAAGAATGAGATATTTAATTTTCAATTGTTGGGTTTTGAAGACACAAATGACAGAGCTCAGGGATTACTCTGTCTCTGTTCTTAGGGATCATTCCCGTCACTGGGCTCAGGAGACAATATGGGTTTCAGGAACCAAATCAGGTTTGTGCATTTGCAGTACATGGGCCTTACCTTCTCAACTATATTTCTGATCTCCAGGGATTGATTTTTAAAAGAAGAAAAGCAAGCCATCAATTATAATAGTGTTTTTCTTTTTATCATCTGAAGTCTGTAGGAGCCAAACTACAGGAAAAGTTAGTAATTAACAAATCAAGTTAGACTATGTCTACAGTTAACAAAAAAAATTGTAAAATAAGGTTCATGTTAGGGGCTTGGCTGACTGTCTGAAATGATAAATTAACGAGATAATTGACATTTCTTTTCGTATTAGAGTATTGTTAGCACATGGGCAAGACCTAGACTAAACGCATTTGAGTAAGTCTAAAGTGAATGTCAAAAAACGTAGAGCCAGAGCTTTTACTTTCATTAACCCCTTGACATTCTTATGGTCAACCTCATTTAAAAAAATCAAAATCTACAGGGATTTGTTAAAAATTAAAAAGAAAAAGCAATCTAAGTTCTTTACCTACCATAATCAGTAATTGGTGACAGAATTTTATAATTTGAATGGAAGTCGTGATACAGTCGTGCTTCCCACTACTATAACCGACTAGTAAGGTAATTTGAGCAAGTTATGCTCCTTAAGTGTTAAGGAGCATATAATTTGGAAGCAAAGCACTGGTACAGTGGGCAGAGTGCCTGCCTTGCATGCACTTGAACAGAGACTGATCTCGGGCATTTCAATTGATTCCTTGAGCACAGCCTTAGCATGAGAGCAGAGCCAGGAGTAACCATTGAGTGCCACTGGGTTTGCACCCCCTCCCCATCCAAAAGAATGTTTTTTAAATTTGTACAACAAAAGCTGGATGGCTGACGAACTTGGTATTCAAAAAATCTTGATCAAGCCCCTTTTTCTTTGTCCTTAGGTTTTGTTTGGCAAACACCCAACACATAGTAGTAGAAAGTGAAACATATTTATAGTGTCAAATCTAATGCATGTAGACATTTTAAAAGTCATTAAAATAACAATAAATAATCAAGATAATAAGAGTTAATTCTGTCAGTTTAATCTGTCTCTGACAAATCAGTCATTTCAGATAAAGGATATAGTGATAAAGCAAAAGTTTGAAGGAAATAAAAGTTTGAAGGACTCTAATTGAAGTATCTTACAAGTCATACATACCAAATTTTAGCAGTCAAATTTGCACCTGAATCTTCTCATTGAGTTTTGCATATGTGCATACAGATCAGGTATATCCTAACTGTTTATTATACCTTATAATTACTTGAAATATGCATGTAATTGAATGCATTACAAATTCTGCACATGCACCTTATAAACATAAAATGCATTCTTTCTAATTTTACAATAAAAGATAATTTATCAAAAGATATTGTAGATGTTAATATATATAGATGATTGCAATTTAAGTTACAGCATGCATTAATTTATTTAAAACAGAAATAGAAGTAAGCAAGTCATATAATTCAAATCATCCATGAAAACATACATGGTGAAAATATTTGTCAGTTTTTCCATTTGTCATTTTGAAAAACTGACAAATGGTAATGGCTGACAATGGTTCTGCAAGGCATTTTTACATGTTTGTAATTCATTATATGTCTGTCATTAAAGAAAGTGCTCTCCTTGCACTACAAATTCTTGCCATGTTTATGCAAGGTGAAATATAAAAGCAGTTTAAGAAGTGTGAAACAGAGACACAATGGGGAGAACTGGCATTCAGCTCTCCCCTAGCCCAGTTGACCATGAGGCTCCCAGGAGGGCAGATGGGTTTTGGGCGTGGGCCTATCACCTCTAGGGGTTACTGAAAGCAGCCAGATGAGACTCATCCATCTGGCCGCCATTTTCACTGTCTAGATGCTGCAGCACATCAGAACTCGCCCAGGAGAGACACCTATCTCAAGACCAAATTAACAGAGTAGCCAAGTTCGAGCCCAGGTAGGTGGGTCCCAGAAGTGGAAGTCACTGGGCATTTGTCACACGGAGCTGGAGCCACCCTTCCCCCTCTCTATCTTGTTCTGGAGCCCAGTGGCCCTGCTCAGGAGCTGCCATGGGGCAACCAGCCATAGCATGCAGAGCCTCAGACACAAAGGTGAGGGCTTGCATTCAGCTCTTCCCTAGCCCAGCTGACCATGAGGCTCCAGGAGGAAAGGTGCGTTGTGGGTGTTGGCTCATCACCTTTGGGGGACCCTGTAAGCAGCCAGATGAGACTCGCCCATCACAATAGCAACCATTTTCGCTGTCCGGAGGCGGTCCATCAAACTAATGGAGCCAATCATGTCCTAGAATATACTACATTCCACGATGTATAGGAAAGGTAGGCAGGAGGAAGAGATAAAAGGAGAGAAAGGAGATACAAATCCGCCATGGAGGTGGGCTGGAGGAGGGGGGAGGGAGCGCGCGACATTGTTGATGGGAGATGTGCGGGTGGAGGAATGGGTGCTGAAACACTGTAGAACCAAAACTTAAGCATGGGCATCTTGTAACTGTATGTCTAAAAGTAGTATAATAAAATAATAAAAAAATTAAATGAGTTACAAAAAAAAGTATGAAACATAAGTTCAGAAAGTTTAGATGATTTCTAGAAGTATCACAATTAGCAAGTCTAAGTTTTAAGAACTAATACTGATTTATTTATTTGCAATGAGTATTACTTCATATTAGATGAATTTAGATTGTAAATATATAATCATTGTATCACTGTCTTCCCGTTCATCATCAATTTGCTCGAGCGGGCACCAGTAACATCTCCATATGACCTATCTCATGCAAGTAGAGCCCAAGGGGACCTTCTTGCTCCAGGAACATAAATAGCCTCAAAGCATTCCATCAGGTCATGGGAATGAGGTCTATAATTGTTACTGGTATTTGGCATATCAAATATGACACAGGTAGCTTGTCAGGCTCTGCCGTGCGGGTAGCATACTCTTGTAGTCATCTCAAAATCGAGCATTTATTGATGAACCGCGTGGCCTCGTGAGTCGGGCTGTGATAGGCTGGTCTGCTGGATGGAGTTCTGACAAGGGGAAGTCCGGATGTGGAAAATGGAGGCCCTCATGGAGTGGGGGTTGTCTGGCTTGTTGTGAGGCTCTGCTGGGGTGGCGGGCCAGGGCTAGAACCTGCCATCCCTCCCGGCGCCTCATGAGCAGCTGGGCACAGGGAGAGCCAGTAGCAGCTCTGCCCCATGTCTGTCTCTCGTAACTCATCTTTCTAGCAATATAAAATGCTGAATTTTGTGAAGCTAATATTCAAGTATATTTGTAATAATTTGAGGAAAGGTTTTGTTTGTGCTTTGCACAGTGCTGAAACATAGAATGGTTGATCTAATTAAAAGGACATTGATTCTGCAGAAGGAAAAAGAAGAAGCCTGAGTTATTCTTTTTTTTAATTGCTAAAATTAGCAGGTCAGAGTCTCAATTCTCCAATAAGAACCAAGTTGGGATACATAGAATATGGGACTCAGTTTGACAAGATTATATATATTATTAATGTCAAATTTCCTTCATGATTAACAATGATTTAGTACATATAAACCTATTGATTTTCTATCATTCATACTTTAAACATACATGTTATGATGTAACCTTCCCAATGACAAAAATAATTAACAAAGGAGATAGAATATGAGAGGAAGAGATCCTTGGATCATTGGTTTGGGATGATGACATCATTGGTGGGTCTAAAGTCACCAAGTAACTGAAATTCCATTTTTTAATACTTTTGTGAATCTGGTAGAGAGTAGAGAAAAAGAGCATCAGGTGGGTGAGGAGAGATTGAGGAGAGAGTTTGCTCTGAAAAGTTTTTTAATGATAAGTAACTACATAAGTATGCAATAAAAATAATTAAGTTCTTTGTATCTTGGCAAAAGAATAATATACAAAACAATGTAACAATAACAGAAATATTTATTAAAGAAAGCAGACATACTGGAGAAGTAGGATTAGCTCTCAAAAGAAGGAGACTCAAGGTTTGAGGCCAGGTCTTAAGGAGTGAGATAACTAGGGAAATATATGCATACGGAACTGGGAATGAAGACCATGAATGGGCATGGCTAATGCTGCACACAGGTATAAAGACAGCATCTTGCTCCACATGTCATTTACATCTAATTATGCAGTAGACTAAGTAATATAGCAAAATCTTTAGTAAGATTCTTAGGGTCTAATTATAAATTTCAAATTATTTATTGGTTGTCCTAATGTTCATTCGGTGCACATGTTTGCACATGCAAGTAATACAGTACTTTGTAATGTGAGACTCCAATGCATAATATAAATCATTGGTAATTCTTTCTGTCAGTTATACTAAGTGGATTCTAGGAGTATCTTTATTTACTAAAAATTACTTTTTTGGCATTTATGCTTAGTAAATGTGAAATTCTTACATTTACAGAATCAAGTTCTATGAAATTGACAGGAACAATTAATTCTAGAATTAGAAAGATATATTCATGAGAATGTAAAGTTCTAGGAAAATAAAACTTTATTTTAAGTACTAATAGAACTACTGATGTTAATAATATAATATCAGAAAAAACAAAGATAAGAAAAAAATTTTTCTACAATCTTAGAATTTTCATGAATTAAAATGTTGTACTTTAAAATGATTTTAAAATATTAAATATAGAGACTTGCCAAACATCAAGGAGACATTAGTTCATGTATATAAAATTTACCTTGCATGTAAAAAAGACTGCTTGTATATAATAGATGTTTCATATAAAATGAAAATCATCCATATGGCTTTTGAAGATTTTCAAAAGAAACTTGGGATATTTTTCATCATTTAATTTCTATTCTTAAAATAAGCTGTAATATTGTAGATAAAATGAATACAAAAGTAGTTCTTTTTTTGAAAAATAGGCTTGGGTAAATGCATTTGTTAGATAAATGAATACAACAGAAATATGTAATAATAATAACATATCCTCTTGAATATTCAGTTCAATATATAATTATATTTGAACATTTTTTTTAAACGTATATACTCTGGTTTACATATTATACCTAGCTTTTTGTTACTGGTTTTGGCATATTGAACATATTGCTGATGACAGCGTTCTAATAACACCAAACATCAGCCAAGCGGCAAAAATGCTGGCTGACTTCAACCGAGAACGTGGAAAGATAGGTCTACAGCTGAATCTAAAGAAAACTATGTTTATGAAAAATGAACTATTTCCAGAGGCCCCATTCACTCTCAATGGAACAAACATCTCTTAATGCAGCAGTTACGTATACCTAGGTCGAGAAGTCAACATGATGAACGACCTAAAACCTGAGCTGCGCAGGAGGAAGAGAGCAGCATGGAATGCCTTCAAAGGCATCGAATAAATAGCTAAAAGGACAAAGATCCTCTGGCTCCAGGCACATCTCTTTGACTCCACCCTTCTCCCTGCATTAACATATTCCTCAGAGACCTGGGCCCTAGGAAAGCAGGATGAGAATGCTATTCAGGTCTCCCAGAGAGGAATCTAAAGAGCTATGCTTGGAATATCACGCCTCACTCATGTGAGAGAAGGAATCCGGAGTTCTGACCTCCGTCTCTATTCCAGAATCAGGGATAGTGTCTCCTTTGCCAAGGCATCGAAAATTAGATGGATTGGACATGTAATGCGATTTGGAGACGACCACTGGACTAGAACCGTTACCGACAGGATCCCACAGGATGTCAAAAGATCACATGGCCGCCCACCTACAAGATGGTCAGACTTCCTTGTAAAGACCAAGAAAGAACTGTTTGAGGCTCTTCATATTCCTGAGTCAACCAGATGCCATTTGGTTACATTGGCATGTGATAGGGTCCAATAGAAATGTTACTGGAGCCCGCTCGAGCAAATCAATGAATAATGGGATTCAAGTGATCAAGTGACCTAGCTTTTAATTGAAATTTTTTGTTGCATTATAGTGGAGAGCTTTTTGTTCTTTGTTTTGGTTAGTTGTGGAGATGATTTGGGAAACTCAATCAGTGGTCAGGTATTGCTCTTATTTCTGGGTTTAGGGATTATTTCTGATGGTATCAGGCAATCATATGCACTGTAAGGTAAGCACCCTACACACTGCTATATCTCTCCAAAGCTATAGTGCAAATATTTATTATTTGCATTTTAGATAATGCTTATTTAAAAGGATTAAAAATTTTAAATATTTTACATGTAATAGTCAAACAGGTTGGTTTATTATCAAAGTACTAATCATGTCAATATAATTTGCCTGGGGCCAGAGCCGATAGCCCAGCAGGTAGGGCTTGCCTTGCATGCGGTGGCCTGTGATGGCCCGGGTTCGATTCCCGGCATCCCATATGGTCCCCCGAGCACCGCCAGGAGTAATTCCTGAGTGCAGAGGCCGGAGTAACCCCCTGAGCGCCGCCGAGTGTGACCCAAAAAAAGCAAAAAAAAAAATTATATATATATAATTTGTCTATTGTTGAGTAGAGTTTGTCAGGTATTTTTTTTCACTCACAGAATTCTAGTGTAATGAGATTTTTTCTAAACAGAATGACAAACCATTTAAAGTGAGAAACAAGCAAACAGGTGTTCAGTCTGTGCCTAATAAGCCTTCCCTTAGTTTCACAGTCTGATAATTTTTTTGCACACTGCCTTGACCTGATTATTCACTACTTTTTGCATAATGAGAGAAAGCTTTTAGACATGTTCAGTATGACATACAAAATCTGCAGCTATTCAACCATTCTTAGAAGTCCTGTTGATTTTTTAAGGCAGATTTAGCAATTAAATAATAACTTGATGCAACATGATTATAATGTTGAACCTATTTATGCTATTTAGTGAGTTCTCTGAAAGCACAAAATATCTTAGCTTCTTTCAGAGCATCTTCAAATTTCTACAATTATTCTCATAATCACTTATGTGTGTTTAAACAAGCAATTAACACACTTTGCTACTCTTAAAAAATTTCTAAGCAGATTAATTTGATTTCTTATGTTGACTCACCATTAAAAGCAAGTTTAAAATAATACTATATTCAAAAAACGTTGTAAATTCATCTCTAAAATATATAAATTCTGAGATAAAATCAATGAATATAAATATTAAAAATATGTTATATCAACATATTGTTGGATAACATGACAAAGCTAGTTTTTGACCTTTGCTGTTTAAGCTACTTGCAGTTTAAGCAATTTATATGTCTTTGGGCCAGTGTTCATACTAAAGAGATTTCTCTTTTACATAAACAGTCATGGAGAATGTGGCAGTTACAGGAGTCATTTTGACTCTGAATAAATAACTTTTGAAATATTATTATAATCTCTACTATGATTTCAGTGTTCACTAGATTGGGAGCAAGCCTTTTAATACCCACTGGTCACAGCAAGGGGCAATTAGAGTCTACCAGTAGAGCACCACCTTGGCTAAGTTGAAACTTCATTTTAAGATCAAAGGAGGGATCAAGCTTGTTTGCCCTCAGGCAAGAGAGCATGACTCAGTAAATGGAGGACAAGACACTCAGAATATCCCTGGTGAAGAAAGTAAGTAAGAAGGACCTTGTGGATACCATCTAGATTGCATGAAGTCCATAAAATTATGATTTGAATTTCCCCATGAATATACATCCATTAAGATGTGTTTCTTTATATCAGGTCTCTTTATCTCCAGGGTTTTGACATAAGAGATAATCTCAGAAGAAGGGACTAGGCCCTGCAATAATCATTTGTATAGATCTGAATCTAAAGTGTGGCACCACCCTACACCTATACCTAAAAAGCTGATTAGTTGATATTTTTTGACACTACCCTCAACAAAGAAAGGATTATGGTTTTTGGGTATATAACGGGGATTGACTTGAGGTAGAATCATCTACTTTGGTGGGCGACCTGGACCCAGTGCATGGTCAGAGGAATGACCAAGAGCTAGAGGGCTGGGGAATCTGATTAACTTGGATTGTAGTAGCAGAGCTTGTTTTATTATTGGTAATTAGTAAAGATTTTTTTGAACTGAAAAAAAATAGTATCCTTCCTTTGATCTTAAAAAGGTAGTTTCAATTTAGCCAAGGTGGGGATCTCCTGGTAAATTATAATTGTCCTGTGCTGGGACAAGTGGGTATTAAAAAGAATTGTGCCCAATCTAGATAGTATAAAAGCATAGTATAGATTATAATAATTTCAAAAGTTATTAATTCAAAGTCAAATGACTCCTATAACTGCCACACCCTCTATCAGTGCTTACATAAAAGAGAGATCTCTTGAGCATGAACCCTGGCTTAAAGACATATAAATAGCTTCAATTGTAAGTAGCTTAAATAGCATAGATCCAAAACTAAAGCTAGGCCATGTGATCCAACACCATATGCCAATTTTAAATTTCTATAGGACATTACCTGTATCATATCATCTTATCTATTTTTATTTGAAACTATTTCCACATACTTATTTTCATTATCCTGACTCAATAGTTTTCCCATGCAATGATTTAGATAACCAGTTTCCTCTACACGTTACTATTTAATAACTTTTAGTATTATAAGCATTGCTATAATGTTTATCTTCTTCCTTTTTATAACTATTTTAATCTTATGAAAGGATTTTATTTAATATCATGCTCTTGTTGGCAAATATATTTCTGAATTGCTATATAAACATACCTTTACTCTAGTTTATGTGAGGACTGGATTGAAGATTCTCTTCTATATTTTTTTCTGGATTTGTTTGCAACACTTTAACATAACGCATCACTTTCTTTTTTTGTCATTATTTTTGTTTGCTTGGGCTACTACCAGAGGTGCTCAAAGATTACTCCTGGCTCTTTGCTCTGATATCATGCCTAGAAGAGTTCAGGAGAACCATGTGGGGTACCAGAGATGGAATCCAAGTCAGTTGTGTGAAAGACAAATACCTTATTTGCTATACTATACCCTCTGTATCATTATTTTTATTTTTACTATACTTACTTCTTAATGAATGATTTTCATGCCGAGTGCACGGAAAGAAAATGTATCCATTAAAACATTTAAAAAGTGTTCTTAATGAGACCAGAAAGATTGTACATCGGGTAAGTTCTTATCTTGCACATATCTGATCTGGTTCAAACCTCAGGAACTCTGAACAAACATACCAAGGGGTGACCTTTGAGCACAGAGTCAGGAGTAAGCTCTGAGCACACCAGATGTAGTTCTAAACCTCCCCCAAATTATCTTCATTATAGTATTTTTTTTACCTTCTTGTCAACTATATGATTATTCAAAAATACTGTTTCTTTGTTTTGAACAGGGAACTTTTTTGTTTGTTTTATTTTGTTTTATGCCACATCAGGCCATACTTAGGGCTTACCCCTGCTCTGGCAAGGATAACCCTGTGCAATATTTGGGCAGACCAAGCAAAGGAAAAATGTAGAGATGGCTGTGGGCAATGCTAGCACCTTCCCTGTTATACTGTCTTCTGATCTCAGGGGAAGAAAATTTTCTTTCCTATTTCCATTTTTAGCTAGTTACTGTTAACCACGTTTCTAACATTAATATGATTATCGCCACGTCACGCTCTGACTATTTCTAGGGGCACCAGTAATATCCCTTCCTGCCATACCCATCGCCTACAGGAACATAAAGAGCCCTCAACCTTTAGGAGACCTAAATAATTGTTACTGATTTGGCATATCATAACACACGACTTCCAGGCTTCCAGCGGGCAAACTCTTTTAAACACCTCCAAATAAAGCATTTTGTGCGAACCGCTATTTAAATTATATTTAATTTATAAATTTATATATTGATTTATATTTGATATAATTAAACTAAAAACTTGGAATTGTTTAAAATATGGATTTATAAAAGTGGATTTCAGTGGCATCGAAACAAGTTGGGATAATGTCTAATAAGGTTTAGAGGAAGCGTAAAAGAGTGGAAATGGCAGGAGAAAGGGGTGGTGTCTCCCTAAAAAGCCTAGTAGAATTAGACGGAGTTAAGTCTATACATTTTTAGTAGTTGGCTACAATACACTAAATGCAGTGATTCTGAAGTCCCCAGTGATTACATCACCACCACTTCCTTTGACAAAGCTAGGACACTACTGCCCTCCTTGTTACTTCTAGTTGGTGTCTTCCCTTCCCACCTCAGTGTTCTGCCTCATGCCCTTACTAGGTAACTTCAATCTGTCAAAGCCAGAGTCTGTTTTCACCGGATAAATTCCTTTGTTTATTTATAGACCTAACAGGAGTAAGATCATCTGATATTTCTCTCCCCTCTGAGTTTTTGCATACTAGGATATCCTTATTTCTATCCATATTGTGGCAAATGAAAGACTCATTCTTTACATTCAGATGAATAGTATCCTATATACAGATGAATAGTATTTTACTGCGTGTGTGTTCTGGAGCTTGGTTAAAAGTGTCCAATGCCAGAGCTATAGCACAGCGGGTAGGGTGTTTGCCTTGCATGCGGCCAACCTGGATTCCATTCAGAGCATCCCGTATGGTCTCCTGAGAACCACCATTAGTAATTCATGAATTAAGAGCCAGAAGCAACCCCAGAGCATTGCCAGGTGTGACCCAAAAAGGAAAAAAAAAAGAGTAAAGAATGTTCAGGACTTCTGGCTTTGCACTCAAGGGTCAATCCTGGAGGAAATTTGGGACCCACAGATGCCAGGGATTGAATATGGATCAGCAGAGTTGGGCTCTGAGCAGCTAGCCTTAGGGTACAGCACTTCCTGCCCAGAACTTTCCTGCCACAAGACCCTAACGGCCAGAACCCAAAATGGGTCCTGCCCAAATGGTTACATCCAAAACATCTGTGCTTATCCAAGCAAAGGTGAGGCAGAATATGCCTGGTCTTCTGACCTCTGATCACAGGAATATGTAAAGCAATGATTGTTTCCTTGCAAATGTTATCTTGCCAATGCTAAATCTGTGATTGTTTTCTGTTGCAATGGCCCAGGAGCTTGCAAATGTCATGTGATTTGTGTTTGTACCTCTTCACCCAAATACTGTATAAAAGGATTAAACTGTGCTCAGTAAAACGAATACTGCTATCCAGAACTTCCCGCTGTATCGATGTCTTTCTTTCTTTCCTTTCTTAGCAGCAGCATGACAGAGTTTCTCCCAAGTCCATCCCTCCCTTATTTCCGCAGGGATGAAGTCCGGCAAGATCTAGGTCTCTGTCATTCATGCCAGGAGCTGCTGGCCAGGGCCCCCGACAAGCAACATGCAATACGAAGATCCCACTCATCATAATTTTTTTCCAGGTCACAACACAACTTTTTGATTTACTCCTGATATCAGTGTTTGGTAGTTTTCCACAACTTAGCATTTGTAAGTAGCAATGCAATTGACACAGTTTTTTATACATTTTTAAAAAAATTAATATTATTACGTTCTTGGATCTGTGTCAGAATAGAATTATTGGGTTATATGTATTGCTGTTTTTAATTTTTCACATAGTATTGGACAACATAGCACAATTCTTGATGGCAGGAGTGAATAAGGTTACTTTTTTACTATAATCCCAACAACATTAGGTTCTATTTATACTTATATAGGCATTTGCATTAGTGTGTGTAAATATATCATTTCTACTTGTATTTAAATTTGTTTTAACTGAATAATGATAAATGTTTAATTTATTTGGCTTTTCTCCTGTTCTGTTTTGCTTCCAGTTATATTGCTTGGATCGAGAGATAGTACAGTGGGCAAGGCGTTTGCCTTGCAAGTGTCTACCCAAGTTTCAATTCCTGAGTAAGCCTTGAGCACCTCTAGGTGTGGTTAAAAAAAAAAAAGAAAGAAAACAGAATCCTAATTAAATGACTGCGCACTGATGAATATTCAAAACTTAAAGATGTATATTCTGCCAAGTATTGAATATTATCTTTCAAATTAAAACTATTCTTAAAAAGAAAATGAAGTCACTTTTCCCTCCCTTCTCTTTTGTTTAGAACATATATAATAATGATGCTGAAGGTTCATATATGTGTACCCCACTCTATTTTGCTAATTTGAGCTTGACATTTTATTTGACTTTTCTGAAATATTTTGAATAATATATGAGAGGTTGATCTATTTTTTAATTCATTTTCTTAATGCTGAATTTAACTCTCTCTCACCCTCTCTCTTTCTGTGTGTATAGACAGTTGTATGTATAACGCTACATTTACATATATAGTATGTATGTTTATATTATATATAATATATATAACATATATATTATATATATAGTTGTATGTATAACTCTCATGAGTAATTATTTGTGCACTCTTCACTTTCTTCTAAAGCTTATTCCTGTTTTTTTTCTTTTTTATAAGCTGAAACTCTATGAATGTCAAGTAGAAACTGTGAAATTCTTACTTTTAAAATAATTTCTAGTTTCTCTGATAGAAGTGTTTATCACTTATTTTGGTACCATCTTTATGACTCTAGCTACCTTCCATATGTGCTGTACTTTACTCCCTATGTCCATACTTGGAACCCCCACAGTAAAATCATAAGCTTCTATGAGGAAATGGTTGGTGTTGACTGAATGACAAATATGTATGTGCTGGGAGCTATAAGCAGCACTTTAAATTTCTGGTTCGACATGTTCTTCAGAAAAAAAAATGTAAGCATCAATTGAATCATACGACTCTGATGATAGTAATTTCCAGTGTGATTTTTATCTTTTTTACAGAGCTTCAAATTATGACCCTTATGGCTTCTTTTTATTAATCTTTTCACTCTTATGCATTTTCTATACTTGATAATTTTCACAGGCATAAGAGAAAAATGACATTACATTCAATAAAGTGAAATATTAGACCCACTTTAAACATTTTCTAACATACTAAAAGTATATTAGGCTGAAATTCTTTGAGCTACCAAATACTAAATATCAAATACCAAATCTCATCTATGTGCCTTTGACAGACAGAGATCTCTAATCTACATCTCAGCAACAGGGTACTTTTTATTAGGGGCAACATTTGGTGGGACTCAGGCACTACTTATGAGTTACACCAATGTTGCCAGTTTGGCTGCATATACAATAACTCCCTTAATACATGTACTATCTTTCTGTCCCTTAACTTCTCTCTTTACTGTGTGCTGGAATCATCTAAGAAAAAAAAGCTTCCCCAAGATTTATTGAATGGTAGTTTTTAAAGTAACTTTATCCATGGCCAGAAGGAAACTTTGCTGTGCCTTCCAATTTCAACATAATCTTCTTAGAACACAGCACACACAGAGCATACTCTAATACACACACACACACACACACACAATCTCTCTCTCTATCTCTCTCTATCTCTGTATCTCTTCACACACATGGTTTGGGGGCTCGTCCAATGGTGCTCCGAGCTTAAACCTAGCTAATGATTTATAAATTTAATTCCAATATGAGTTTTTTTAGCACAAATATTAAGGGTTTATCCGAAATTTCAATTGTGTTATTGAACACTTTGATTAACTACCAATGTCAAATACCCTCAGTTTCTTTGTAACTTTAATTTGTTCAGACCAATATTCTGATTTACTCTCCGAAATACATTCACATTTTTCTCCAGTTCAAGATATAGCATCTTCATATATGCAGAAGATGACATCAAAGTCTTACGATTACACTTACCCATACTATATTTTAGTATTAAATCAGAAATATTTCAAAATATGTTGAAATGTATCAAAACCACTTTTCACCTCCATTGTTCTCAAAGTAACTGTAGAGATCTCTTGCAAATTTTCTTTTTAACTTAGCTGCTAAGTAATTTTGTCAAATGCAAGTCAAAGCATGCTTCTATTCTACTTTAAGTCTTTCACTATCTTCTCATTTCTTTCACAATAGTGAACCATTAGCTATTAGCTCTTAAAAGACTAAACCACCATTGATTTTTATCATACGAAGTTACCTCTCTTTTGTTCACTAAGGGTCAATCAAAAGTAGCCCAGATCTGCTGGTGTTTCCTTAAACATGCCATGTGTACCATATATCCTTGCCACCAAGTCTGCCACTTCTATTCCCTACAAGTACGAAAATGTAACTCATTCTTTGGTTCCTTTAGGATCTCATTCAAAATTAACAGCCAAACCTGTTTTTACTCAATGGAGCCCTAATCTCTTTGGGATTTTTAAAACACCTTTTCTTATCTTTGTTTTCCATGCAACCTAGCACACAGTATACATTTATTTGTTCACTTGATCACTTGACCACTTGAATCCCGTTATTCATCGATTTGCTCGAGTGGGCGTCAGTAACATTTCCATTGGACCCTATCACGTGCCAATGAGCCCAATGGCATCTGGTTGATACAGGAATATGAAGAGCCTCGAACCGTTCCTTCAGGGTCTTTACAAGGAAGTCTGACCATCTTGTAGGTGGGCGGCCACGTGATCTTTTGACATCCCGTGGGATCCAGTCAGTAAGGGCTCTAGTCCAGCGGTTGTCTCCAAATCGCATTTCTTTGTTGTAGATATTTATTTGTTGTAGATAGTATATAAAGCCTTCATTATGCAGGGATTATTGTGTGGTTTGTTTATGCCCATTGCTATCTTCCCATGTCTGTAGAGGAAGCACATAAGTTTATGTTTTGAATTTGGGGGGGGGCATTTTATTTGGTTTCTTGGAGGAGAATTTTGTTTTGTTTGGTGCCACAACTGACTATGTGTGAAGGACAATCTCTGGGCTCTGCTTAAAGGTTACACCCAGAGGAGCTCGGTGAACCATGTGGTGCCAGGATTGTACCTGCTTCTTCTACATGCAAAGAATTTGATCTCAGCGTCCACACTACTGAATCATCACCCTGGCTTAAAGCAGTAGTATTGTCTGCTTTTTGGATCAAACTGGTGATGTTTAGGACTTGCTCCTTCACTCAGGAATTATTCCCGGAAGTGATCTGGGACCATATGGGAAACCAGGAATGGAACCTGGGTGAGCCATGTTCAAGGCAAGCACCCTATATGCTATACTATCTCTTCATTCCCTGGTCCATGAAAGTTTTGATTGAATATTTAAATAAGCAGCCATTAAATACTACCTCTATAAGACATAAAGTCTTCAAAACAATTCAGTTGTGAAGCAAAAGAAACAGAACAGCGAGTTAGGGTGGTTGCCTTGTAAGCAGATAAATTGAATTTTGACCTAGGTGCCGGATATTTTCCCTCAAACCAGGCTGTTGCAGGACTCCTCTAAGAACCTCTGCATCTGCTCTGGATTGCCTCCTGCAGGTCACTTCGTAGACAGGGGGGTAGTCTATATGTGGCAGTTTATCTGACATGTATTCTATACTGGTTGGTATAAATATTCTCTCATGCTACCACAATCATCGTGGGACTAGCTAGATCTTACCAGCATATTTACCTGGCCACGTTGGATCTCTAAGTAATTAGACCAGAGAGAAATGCTGTTTGCCTCCAAGCAAGCAAGCATGGCTCCCTGATAACTCAAAGGCAACTAAAATACAAAATGTCTGTGAAGTAGACGAGATTCTTGTGAAGGCTTGGGGAATATTTAACTGGCATTAGTATTAGTCTTTGGTACAGAGACATGCCATCTCATAAACCCCTTCTCTACCCTGTAAAGGCATTTCCAGGCAGATTTTGGTTCAAAACATTAGCATATAATAGAGCCTAGGTGAGATGCTCAGAGAAATTACCTAAGGACAATGGACCCTTCCTGCTTCCCATAACGGTGAGAGGTCTGAGTGCAGGGGGTATAAAACAAGCCTGCTTCATCTCTCTCTCTTTATGGGCTCTCTCTCTGTGAGCTGGCACCCTTCTAGGGAGTCTTTTCATTTCCTTTTACAGGGCCTTACCACGTGGTAGCCGCCATCTTGGCCTACACGTGTCTGGGGTTCTAGCTGGGAATCCTAAGCACAGGGTTATTCCTATTGTTGACTTGTATGCCTGAATCTATGAGAAGTAAAGCCTTTTAAAATTGCATCGGATTCCTGAGTCTTCATCCATTCCCCACCGGCTTCAGAGGTAGAAGGGAACTCGCTTCCTGGCACTGTTGGGGACCCCGGCGGTATTCCCGACACCAGACCAGTTATGATCTTGAGCACAGAGCTAGAAATAATCCCTAACCACAGCGAGGCATTTATGTGTGTGTGTGTGTATATTGTGTGTGTATGTATGTATATATGTATATATAATATATATCATATATATGATATTATATACATGTATAAATGCACATATACACATATATGTATATATAACATATATCATATATGATACTATATAGTATATACACATGTATACATGCATATAGTATTGTATATATGATATATGATATATGTTATATATACAAACATGTATGTATGCATATTTACATTTTTGTGCATATATATACACATAAATGTAATTTAAAAATTAAACAATTTAAATGACTTAACTCATCAATTGCAAGCTGAAAGTGTGGAAAATAAACAAGTAGTTGGTCATCTCTTCAATATTCTTTTTTGTATCATTCTTTTGTTAAGTCATTTAAGAAATAAAATGTGAATTGTATCACTTGATAATCATTAATCTTACGTAAATTTAAATCACTTGTATAACTTGTCTTCCCTTTGTTCGTCTATTTGCTCTAGTGGGCACCATTAACATCTCCATTCATTGGCAATAAGGTTCATTATCATTACTGTTTTGGCATATCAAATTTAAATACCTAACAATATTCTGAGAGTACCCTTCTCTTATTTCAGAAAGTAGCATTCTTAGAGAATGCTGTTTAAATTGAACAACATAATCTGCTATTTTTGAAAATAAAGATTTTAAAACATGTGGTCATAAAAATGTGATTTTTAAAGAGAATGAAAGTATGACTGTCATAAAGAAAAAATCTTTAACATATTGTATATATTAGTTAATAGCAATATTATTTCATTTTCACTTGATTTTTCATGTTTTAAAATTAATTATAATAACAAATATATTAAAGTATGATATTTTTTCAGGGTGTAAGTGATGGAAATAATATAGACAGGGTTCATGTCATTTCTAAACTTGGCTTTTCCATTTTCTAGTTATGGCATAGTGGTCCCTTCACAGGAAAAATAGCTCTTCTTTCCCACGTCCCTCAATGTGATTTTGCTTCTGGTTCACCCCCTTTGGTGCTCGGACTTACTCATGACCTGGTGCTCAACAATCACTCCTGGTCAGCCAGGTGTACAAGGCAAGAGCTCTACCTGCTATACTCTGGGATCTAATAAGGTGTTTTTTTTTAAATTTTCTTATGTTTTCAATTTAGTTAACCATTTAATTGAGGCAGAGTTTTCTTACAATAAAAGCAACCCATTTTAAGCGTATATTTTAATGGGTTTTAGCCTAGTCCATATAGTTGTGTAACTGTCACATTGTCAATAATCCCAGAATGCCCCAAAATTTCATTCATGCCAGTTTGTCATCAATCCTCTCACCCACGAATGCAATTTACAATACCAATAGTCATCAAAGTTAAAGGAAATAATGTCAGTCAATGTAAATAGTGTCGGGGAGATGCTGGGGTTCCCAGCAACACCAGGAAGCGAAGTTCCCTACTATCTCCAAAGCTCACAGGGAATGGATGAAAATTTAGGAATCCGGCCAAGTTTTAAAAGGATTTACTATCACAGGTTGTGATATACAATTCAAGAACAGAAAAAAATCCCAGATTTTGGATTCCCAGCTGAGCTCTGTCACGTGTAGGCCAAGATGGCTGCCACCACGTGTTAAAGTCCAACAAAAGAACGGAGAGGATGGAGAGAGGAAAATGCCAAGGGAGGCCAAAATGGCAAAAAAAGGCTCTTCTATCTTCTCCCAGCTAATAATTATTATTATTTTTTTTTTTTTTTTTGGGTCACACCCAGCAATGCTCAGGGTTACTCCTGGTTCTGTACTCAGGAATTACTCCTGGCGTTGCCCCGGAAACCATACGGGATGCTAGGGATCAAACCCCGGTCGGGCAGCATGCGAGGCAAATGCCTTACCTGCTGGACAATTGCTCCAGCCCCTCCCAACTTATTTTATTGATAGAAATCTGTGAAAACTTCCCAGCCTGGCCCATAGTGAGCTAGGCTATCTAGAGATGAATACACGTAAACAAATCCATTGAAATACAGCACTTCAGGTAGGCCTTTTGCCTTTATAAGTGCCAGAGCTGATCAATGCCTTCCTAGCTGAGCTGAGAAGGGATGCACACTAAATATAATTGGAGCTTAAAGTAGGGAGTGTCACCCAACAAAATAGCATTTTGCCCAGAGATATAGCAAATCAGGTACCAACATAATTTTTAGAATAATACTGAAATATTTCATACAATATTATAGATATTTACTTTGAACCAGTAAAATATATCCTCTCGTAGTTGATTAACTGGTGGTATTCTTTTTGATAGTAAAATGCATTGTTCAGATATTATTAGAAGTAAGCATAACAACTAGATGTTACTCATTATTATTTAATTTAATTTAGTATTAAATTATGGGACTAACTAATGTCAATCCAATTTTGACACCTGACACTGAAAAAAATAGAGGGAAAGAATAGAAAAATGGTAAAACTACTATGTCATAGTTCTCTTTCTATTACATGAAGGAAATGAGATAATTTTAGTAATTTGGTCAGATTCAAATTGTACAACTAAATAAAACTCTATCACTATTTTGATATTTTCTAATCGCATTAAGCTAAATTTTTTGTGTGCTAATGTAAGGTAAAATGTTTTGATTATTATTTCATAAAACATTCTATGGCCTTGATTGAAGTTTTACAGTTAAACTCATATTGAGCTCTGGTAATTAATGTATAAATAAATAAAACAAACACAAGGCTATAAAAATAACAAAGAGCTATAAAATCAAAACAAAATTTAAGCAATTTACACTTACTTTATCCTAGAGCAATATCAAAATTAGGGAATTAACTTACTGTAAATTATTTCTTATTCAGTAGGTTATTTTGCTCAAGCCAAATATAGTAATTAATCTTTTTTAAATGGCATTGACTTTATTTGGACACTGCTAGGTTCTGAAACGTCATATGGTGTTCTATTCGGGGTGGTTGTATAGCAAACTCACGAAAGACTAACAGCAATTAACCTTCCCAGTTAAAAATGGAAAATCGAAAACAAACTAAAAGTTTAAATCCATATACTAAATATGGCAATTATCATTGTCATTATTTTTCACCATTTAGATACCTATCAAATGAATTTAGACTTACGTATTTAAAAACATTTATTCTCAATGCAGCATAGTTTTTTTTTTTATAAGAATCAGATTAAGAAATGCCTTTCCTTTTTCTTATTTAGCCATATAGGAACATATTATGGGATAAAAGTCACCAAAGATTGATTTGGTCTAATTAATAGTGAAAATGGGAACTCACTATTTTAGGTATGACCATGTGCTGAGTGTACATGGTAGAATACCATAATTTACTCAATGCTTTTCTTATAGCACAATAGCCAAGGTAATATATTTAACACTTGATGTTAAAGATTAAATAAAATATAAAGAAATCTAGTTGGGCTTTTATTTTAGCCACAAAGCTTATAACAGCCAAGTAAAAACCCTCGCTTTCTAAGCAAAATATTATGACAAGGTGACTGTGACTTTTTACAGTAAACTAGTTCTTATTTGCATATAAAATACGTACACTACTGCACACACATAAATTCACATTTCATTTCCTCCTAGGATGGATATAGTGACAAACAAGAACTTAAAGAATTTTATGCAAATCCTCATCACATAGCCATTGTTTTAAAATTAATTGAAACATTTCATTACTAAAAATGATCATAGAAATATACACATCTATAATAACTTACTGACATGTTGCTTTACAACACTGTATATGATTTAAAATTAAACATTAATACCTACTCAAGTGTTTGTTATCATAACACAGTATACCACAAAAAGTATTAATATGCTAATATCTACTCAAATCATTGAAAAGTCAGTTTTGTGTTTTTGAAGCATCATATTTATTAGAAAAATATAGAAACAATAGATTTCTGTTCCTAAATTATAACATAGAATTTATTTTATATATGTGACTAATATATTAAAGTATATGTGTATATAGAAAAATAGATCTTTATGAATAGATGTGCATAAACATAAATGTATTGTACTTATATAATATGATTACTGATTATCATCTTGTTTTATAAACTTGTGGTGTCCTTTGATTACATTGACTATTTACACGTATATGTTACAAATATGTCAATTATTTGACAGATGCCCCGAGGAGAGCAGCCCAGAGAACCTGCCGGAGAGAGCCCAAGTGCCCCAGAGAGAGGGTCCTGCAGTGCAGCCATATCCAGTATTCCAGAGTGCACAGAATACTTTTGACGCTAATGATAGAAGTAGGAGTCATGCCTGCCAAACACATAGGATGGAGTTGTAACTTCTGAATGAAAAGAATATGAGTAGCTGCATTGGTGGTGGAATACGGATGCTGTCTTCAAATTTGGACCTAATGGACTTTTAAGTTATTCATTTATTGAGTTAACCTTGTATCAAATACTACATAAGTTTTAAGTATGCAACATTGTGAATCAACGTGCACTTCCCTTTGTCCCAGTTTATGAATCCCATCCCTCTCCAGCTCACTTCTCTCTGTTCTTCCATAACTACTAGTTGGTCTTATGGTCCAAATTTTTCTGTTTATTTAATTTATCTATTCATTTCCTTTTATCAATAAATGCTCGAGTTTTGAGGTGCCTACAAGAGTATTCCCCCGCATGGCAGAGCCTGGCAAGCTACCCATGTCGTATTTGATATGCCAATACCAGTAACAAGTATAGACCTCATTCCCATGACTTGATGGAATGGTTTGAGTCTCTTTATGTTCCTGGAGTTTCAGATGCCTTGGGCTATCTCGCATGTGACAGGAAGTATGGAGAAGTTACTGGTGCCCGCTCAGCTAATCGATGATCTACGGGAAGACAGTGATACAGTGACAGTGATGTCAATTAAAGTATAGAAATTTAAAATTTTAAGATAATATTCATACAGAATACAAGAAGTCGACAGTGAAAACAAGAGTTTGAGTTGAGGCCAGAGAGATAGTAGAAGGATGAAGGCATTTGTTTTGCATGCACTTGACCTTGCTCAAGTATCATCAGGAGTGATCCCTGGCCCCCAAACCAATAGTGAGCCTTGAGCGCTACTCATTTGTGGCCCTCAAACATACTAAAAAAATGAATAAAATTGTTTGAATATTTTCCCCTCTTAACAGAAAATTTCAACTGATCAAATTATTCAATAATCATCTTTTCAATATTGAAGGATCTTTCACACTATATTCATTTGTTTTAATAGAAATTTGTAGACATAATAAATGTCTGATTTGAATCATGTTTGACAATAATTTTATAGGTTTAATATTTATATAAACCTAATATACCTGACCCCCCCACTCCATGTGGGCCATCATTTTCCATATCCAGGCCTTCCTCTCATCAGAAACCACCCAGCAGACCAGCCTATCACAGCCTGGCTTGGCGGCTGCAAGCGGCCACGTGGTTCATCAGTAAATGCTGTATTTGGGGGCCGGAGCGATAGCCCAGCGGGTAGGGCATTTGTTGCACGCGGCGGCCCGGGTTCGATCCCTGGCATCCCATATGGTTTCCCAAGCACCGCCAGGAGTAATTCCTGAGTGCAGAGCCAGGAGTAACCCCTGAGCATTGCCGAGTGTGACCCAAAAAGCAAAAAAAAAATGCTGTATTTAAAGGTGACTACAAGAGTATGCCACCCGCATGGCAAGCCTGGCAAGCTACCCATGTCGTATTTGATATGCCATATACCAGTAACAATTATATTAGGTCATTCCTATGACCTAATATAATGGTTTGAGGCTCTTTATGTTCCTGGAGCAAGCAGATGCCCTTGGGCTCTACTAGCCTGAGACAGGACATATGGAGATGTCACTGGTGCCCGCTGGAGCAAACTGATGATAAACGGGAAGATAGTGATAGTGATAGTGAATATACCTATAATACTACTACTTGGAGCAGGCGCATACACGAAACATGTAAAGAAAAAATGCTACATGATGGATTATAAGTGGACAGAGCTAAATAAATAAAGATGTCAATTTTAAATATAGTGAACAGAAAATGCTTCTCTCTGTGACTGATATTTGTGTAATTTGAAATATGTGAGAAAGTGAAATAGGAAAGATTAGAAGGAGAGTTTGGGGGCAGTCAAATGAATGAGTACAAAAAAAGGGGCGGGGGAGACTATTATACCCTACAAATACCATGCCTCTGAAAAGAAGAAAAGAAAAGGGAGAACAGGAAGATCCTAACGTGAACAGTACCCACACAAGAACACATTCTAGTTATTACTCAAAAAAGTCTCCAGAAGTGCATTCAAAATTTTCATGTGAATTGTTATGATACAAAAAGACTATTTGGAATTCTACAATGTACAACAATTAACTTCAGCTTTAACTTAATGTACCTACTTCTAACCTGGAAATTGAGATTCTATGATGAAGGGATACATTTGTAATTTATTTAAAACAGTGCTGAAATGATCACTTCTTATACATGTCTTTAAACATACTATTTTCATTTGGTCTTTGTCAAGATTATAATGCTAAATCCCTATGCAAGTTACTTGATGAACAGAAATTCTTAAGATACTGGAAGAGTTTCACCACTTAATTAGAGCACTGCTGTTGATTACTGATGAAGAGCTGCTAGTTAAATTTTTTAATGGTTGTTTTCATGCTTTAAGTTAACTAGCAATGTCAAGTCATTGATCCAATGTTGGTTTTCTCCTCTATTTCCCCTTCAAAAATAATCTAGCACTTCTACAATATTAAAGCAATAAAACTACTGATTACCCAAAGGAATGTCATGAAAATAGATCATTAAGCACACTTCAGCATGAAATACCAGTTTCTTTTCCCATATTTCCACCTTAATAAAATGAGAGCTGGTATTTTTTAAGACATATGATACAGAGGTAGTAAAAACTTTACAGTCCTGAATGTGCTTAGCTAGATACTTTCTATAATGGATTATTAATTTTCTCAACTTTAACTGGTCTGAATGAATCAATGAAAAAATGCATTACTTCAATCCACTATTCCTCTAATACCTTTATTATTAGAGGGACTGTCTGATTAACAACACAATACCTAGTTGGTATACATGCTTACCTGTCAGACTGCTTTCATAGCATGAAGGTGTTTATTTGGTAGTACATAAGTTACACATTTAGCTGGAAACAGCCCAAAATATTTCAAATAACATAATTTTCTCTTCATTGTGTTATATTTAAAAAGCATTTAGGATTGCTTACAATTTAAACACTGCACATCTCCAAGTCTGAAGAGTTCAATTTAATACTGCAAAAAACCCAAAGGGAAATAGTGACTGCTATTATATAAGGTATATTTATCCACACACTTCATTCCCTGTAGTTTAGAAGACCATCTTACCACCCTCAGACAGGTAGCATAGTGTAGTCCGATAAAGAATTGAGCCATTTATGCATTCAGAAAGCCAGCTTACTATTTTCCATTACGAGACTATTTTCTTTCAAACCTTAGGGCATAGAAAACAAGTTACTGTTTGAAAAGTTGACAATTTTGGCTCTATTAAGGTAGAAACAGCTACCTCGAACATGTGCATGAATAATAAAGTCTCTTCAGACTTAATACTGGAGGGTAGAGAAAGGAGTTTGGCAAAGCATATTTTTATTATGTATACAAAAAAAGCTTGGCAAAACTAAAGTTATGAATAGAAATTATTCTTCTCATTTAAAATGTCAAGAGTAGCATATAATACACTAGATTTTCCATGGGCAACACTATATTTAGGGGTAAAATCCATATGCTATTCATAAAGATAATTATTTTATAGCATATCTACATCTAAAGGGACATAAAAGAATCTAATACATTTAAATATGTAAAAAGTATTTTGTAGCATTTTGAAGCAAATTTTATATTTTGCCATTATTATCATAGCATCACATTGAAAAATAAAGAACTATTTCAATGGAATTTGGACTTTATTGCTAAAATGTAGGTACACCATTTCTTAAAATAGAAGTTAAGTGATTTGTATTTATAATTTTCCAATGCTTTTTCTAATGATTATACATAACTAATTATTCACTGATGAAGAAACAAATGGCTCAGATAGATTAAGTAGCAAGCCATAAAAATACTTAGTAAAATAAGGTTCCATCCTACTCCAGTGGGGGTGTAGAAAAAGCTGTTATTGACATGCTAGATGCAATCATTAAAATTTTACAAATTTGGCTAGCTTCTCAAAGACAGGTGTTATTAAAAATTAAATTACATTAAAAGCAAAATTTAAATTATATTTTAGGCAATACATACTCAAAACTTATTAATTCCTCGACATTTAACTGCATTTCAATATTTTCTCTACACTAAACAGATATTTAATGATGTGTGGAGGGAATACCACATGCTTTTGTATTTTCTTATATCTATTTGCAACTTAAAATTCAATTAGAACACGTGAGTAGCTAAAAAACTGCCATTCTGCTGGTATTTATAGCAATCAAAGTTGGCAAATACTAGTGTCAATGTGATTATATAGTGGGTATGGCATGTGGTTTGCATGTAACCTACCAGGATTTGATCCCCAGCATTCCATATGGTCCTTCAAGAACCATCAAGAGTTATTCCTGATTGTGAGTTATTCCTGATCGTAGAGAGCCAGGAGTAAGCTCTGTGCATCACAGGGTGTGCCGAATTTGCACCTTCTCTTAACAGAAAGAAAGTGGTAAATTAATAAACTAAAGCTGGATTCTTATTTTGTTGATATATAAAGAAAGGAGTAGAGAAACTTTTAATATGTATACTGGATTTGAAATTCTCTATAGCTTTATACATGAGGATTAAGAACATGCTCTTTCACTATTCAAAATTCACCTGATTTATCAAGGAATCACTCATCATTAACAACTGAAGCACCAACATCTTGAATTTGGAAATGTCATATTCATAAATGCACATAAGTTTATAAATGTATTTCTTCTTTGTAATTAATTAAAGAAATTTTTCACTTAGGGAAAGGAAAATTACAAAGGGTTGGAGAGCAGGGCTTACATGTGCTCAAGCCATGTTTGACCCCTAATAAAGCATGACCGCAGCATCAGTAAGTGTGGATTTATGGAAAACTACCAGGCTGAGCAGCACGTCATCACTGGGCCTCTGAAGCATCAATGCTGCAGGCTCAAATACTCAGACTAGGGGAGGCCCCATGTCCCCCACCCCAAAGTTTTCTTCTTCCCCTCTCTTCTATGTGAGGACTTACAGACACACTTTAAAAACTATTTTTATTATTTTTAACTATAGTTGGGAGGAATCTATAATATGAATTTATTTTATTATTTTCAAATTTCTGTCTAGATATTCATATCAGCCTGTCTTCTCAGCTTCAAACTTCTATTATTAGTCAACAACGTCAAAACAAAAAATGCTTTTAAGCTGCATTCAATTTTTTTCTTAATATAACATGCTGAGAGACTCACAGACATGGGGCAGAGCTGCTACTGGCTCTCCCTGTGCCCAGCCGCTCACGAGGTGCCCAGGAGGGATGGTGGGTTCAAGCCCAGGCCCGCCACCCCAGCAGAGCCTTGCAACAAGCCAGACGACCCCCCCCCACTCCATGCGGGCCTCCATTTTCCACATCTGGACTTCTCTCTTGACAGAACTCCACCCAGCAGACCAGCCTATCACAGCCGGGCTCATCGAAGTTCCACCCTGCAGCAGTCTTTTTTTGAATCCGGCTCAGGTATGCTAGTCCAGAGACTCAAAGACATGGGGCAGAGATGCTACTGGCTCTCCCTGTGCCCAGCCGCTACAAGGTGCCCAGGAGGGATGGTGGGTTCTAGCCCTGGCCCGCCACCCCAGCAGAGCCTTGCAACAAGCCAAATGACCCCCACTCCATGAGGGCCTCCATTTTCCACATCTGGACTTCTCTCTCATCAGAACTCCACCCAGCAGACCAGCCTATCACAGCCCAGGTCCCGCGGCAGCTTGCAGCCGCACAGTTCATCAATAAATGCTGGACTTAGAGATGACTACAAGAGTATGCTACCTGAACGGCAGAGCCTGGCAAGCTACCCATGTTGTATTTGATATGCCAAATACCAGTAACAATTATAGACCTCCTTCCGGAATGGATTGAGGCTCTTTATGTTCCTGGAGCAAGCAGATGTCCTTGGGCTCTAATAGTATGAGACAGGACATATGGAGATGTTACTGGGGCCCGCTGGAGCAAATCAATGATGAACGGGAAGACAGTGATACAGTGACAGTGATAACATGCTGATTTCTGATAACTAAAGGCAATTGTATTGTCTTTATTTTACTGCCTTTCTAAACATCTGCTATTGCATATGTTTAGGGAGAGAGAGGGAGAGAGAAAAGAGATGTTTAGGGAGAGAGAAGAGAGAGAGAAAAGAGATAAATAACCTGCCATTTAGGCAGGCTATGGGAGGGAAGAGGGAATTGGGGACATTTTTGGTGGGATATGGTCACTGGTGGAGGGCAGGGTGCTGGAACACTATGTGACTGAAACCTCTAAACATGAACAACGTTGTAATTGTATATATCACTGTGGTATAATAAAATATTTTTAAAAAACCTTTAAAATATGAGTAACAAAATTTAATAATAATGTGGCACCAAAAAAATAAACTATAGTTAAAGCAAAAAAAATAGAGAAAACACATAATATTTTACTAAACTGTAGACTTGAAAAATAGAAGTAATCTTAATGTATGACTTTTAAAATTTATTAACACATAGAGCCATAGCATGAAGAGCCTTATAAGCGGCTGGGGAAGCTGGAACTCGCTCGCCGGGCCCAGCTGACCACGGGGCCCTGAGAGGACAGATGGGTTTTGGGAGTGGGTCCATCACCTCTGGGGGGTCCCGGAAGCAGCCGGATGAGACTCGCCCACCACACTAGCCACCACCTTCGCTGTCTGGACGCTGGGATACTACCTCACGACCAGATTAACAGAGCAAAACCAGTTCCAGCCCAGGTTGTCCGACCACTTGTGGCAGCGTGGTCCATTAAAATAGTGGAAACAATAATGTCCTTTAATGCACTGCATTCCACGATGTGCAGGAAAGTTTGGCGGAGGGAGAGATAGAGAGGAGAGAAATGACATACAGAACCCGCCAAGTAGTTGAGGTGTTGGAGGGGGAGGGAGGTGGGGACATTGGTGATGGGAGATGGGGTTTGGGTGGAGGGATGGGTGTTGGAACACTGTAGAACCCAAACTCTACATGAGCATCTTTCAATTGTATGTCTAAAATGTTGTAATAAAATTTGGGGGAAAAATTAAAAAAAATAAAGAAAACTTATTAACACATAAAACATAATTATCCTTACTTTGTGAAGATGTATTCATGTTATTACTTGTTGCTGTTATTTTTTGCTTCAGAAGGTGCAAAACTTGGAGGAAAAAATGGAGGCAGAATTGTACAATCGAAAATTCACTGGACATCAGGATGTTTCATTCCTAGAACTGCAGGTACAAACTTGTAATAATTCTTGATAAATTGGACATGTAAATATATGAATTTATACTTATATATAAAGAAAGAAAGAAAAGAAAGAAAGAAAGATTAAAAAGAAAGAAAGAAAGAAAGAAAGAAAGAAAGAAAAAGAAAGAAGTTAAAGACAGAAAGAAAGAAAGAAAGAAAGAAAGAAAGAGAAGAAAAGAAAAAGAGATGAGACGAGATGAGAGAGAAAGCTAAAGAAAGAAAAGAAAGATAAAAAGCAATGGAAGAAGGGAAAGAAAGAAATAAGGAAGGAAGGAAGGAAGGAAGGAAGGAAGGAAGGAAGGAAGGAAGGAAGGAGGAAGGAAGGAAGTTTGAATTTCCATAAGATATAATTTTATGGTATAATAATTCAAACAGTGATTTATATAATTCATAGAACTACATAAATTCATGTAGGTATATCCAAGCCTTTATATAATAGCATCTTTTTATGGTGAAATAATTAATATCACTTGACTTGATCACTTGACTTCCCATTGATCATCGATTTGCTAGAGAGGGGACCAGTAACATCTTCATATGTTCTGACACATGCTAGTGTGGCCCAAGGGCAACTTGTCGCTCCAGGAAAACGAAGCGCTTCAAAACATTCCTTCAGGTAATGGGAATGAGGTCTACAATTGTTACTGGTAGTTGGCATATCAAACACGACATGGGTTGATAAAAACAAATAATTTTTCTTACTAATATGCAGATGCCTTTGGGCTACACTTGTTTGCAACAGCACATATGGAGATGTTACTGGTGCCCGCTCAAGCAAGTCGATGAACAAGGGGAAGACAGTGATACAGTGATACAGTGATACTAATATGAACATTTCCAAGGAAATAAAATATTTAATATGACATTAAATTTCTATGGATAAATACCCTTAATATCATAAAAACCTATTTTATGAAATACTTCTCATTTTGCATCTCTAAAATAAAATATATGCTGTGCTTATATTATTTTCTTCATTTTGCATCTCTAAAATAAAATATATACTGTGCTTATATATTTTATTGTATTGTAATAATATTTATAAAAATCTATTAGACTTGTATTATTAGCCTTATATATATTTAGGTTTGGAGATAATTACGATGTGTTAGACATAACATTTTCAAAAAAGTCATTAAAAATGATCAAAATAAAAATAGAGACACACAGTATATATGATATCCCTACAGTCTTTTAACAATTTGGCAGCACTCGACTTGAATATACTGCATAGTGCCTCAGAAAATAATTCCAGGAGTAACTATACTAGTGTCTTCAACTCTTAATTCACTATCACTATCACTATCTTCCCGTTCATCATCTATTTGCTAGAGCGGGCACCAGTAATATCTCCATATGTCCTGTCTCATGCTAGTAGAACCCAAAGGCATCCACTTGCTCCAGGAACATAAAGAGTCTCAAACCATTATATTAGGTCATGGAAATGACCTAATATAAATGTTACTGGTATTTGGCATATCAAATACGACATAAGCAGCTTGCCAGGCTTGCTCTTAATTAATGTCATAAAATGGTTAAAGACCATAGCTGGGCTAATAAACAAAAATATAGATTTAGTACCATTCTAACAAAAAATGGTAATGGTATTAATGAAAGTTTCACTGTCATAAACTCAGATATTTAAATAAGCAATAGAATACCTGTATACTCCCCCACGTTTTAAATAACACACTCATAACCTTTAACAATAGAACCTTTTCTTTTGGCAGTACTGGCAAATAAATCCAGACACTCATGCATACAAAGCAAGTATTCTATAGAGAGCTAGATCTCTGAATTTCAAAAAATCTTCTTTAAAATTGGATTTCAAATGGCATTTTAGGGTTATTTCAAAGACTAATGAATTCAAAATATGTGAAACATAAGTTTTTTTATAAGTGAAGTTCAATTAACATAGACATTTTATTATACAGAAAATATATTTTTCTGGACATATTCTGAATATATTCTATTCAGTAACTAGAATATGAATTGAAGATTATAGAAATATTAATGAGTTATCAACAAAGAATGTGGATACTTAGAAAATAATTGAAGTCATGGTTCCAAAAAAGGACTATAAGTACGGTAGAAGATAAGTACAATTATAATTAACAGGGATCAGAAATTATTATTGAGAAGGCTAAACAGGAAACACTAGGATTAAAAGAAAAGACAAACAGATAACACTATTATTCTTCAGAAGTGAAAGTATTTAAAATATTTTTCTAGTGTTGTACCATAATTTGTTTAATTTCTGAGGCCTACTGTCCAACCTCTGGTTAGAAACATCTTTCTGGGTTCATCTGAGGACTGTTAGCTATAGTGGTGATTCTCTAGGTTATAAAAAATATTTAAGTGATAGTTCAAAAACTTGACTTAAACTTTATTTTACATATGATTTATATTTAGCATTGGACTTATTGATACACTCACTATGTTGCTTGATTTCAAAGATAAAGAGAGCAAATTAACAATACTGTACTGGACGCCAGGAGTAATTCCTGAGCAAAGAGCCAAGAGTAACCCCTGAACATTGCCGGGTGTGACCCAAAAAGCAAAAAAAAAAAAAAAATAGCATACTGGAAATTGCACCTAATTTGTGAACTTGCTTACTATGGGTGCAGTTCACAGAGTTGTGATATAAATGTGGATTGTGTCTGTCAAGGATTTGAAAAAGGCTGTAAAACAAAGGCACATCTAACCCAATACTTATAAACTTATGTATGATCAATATAGTTTAGACATGGCAATACAACTACTACAATTACTTACAAATGCCAAGACAACAATCAGAACTTTAAAAATTTGTTATAAGTACTCTAAGGTTTTGGTTGTTTTTTTATATACGTAGAAGAAAGAATTACAGCAGAGAGAGAGACATCCTCACTTAAGATTTTGTTTTCTTCTAATGCTACCTTTCATAAAGTAAGATTTTTAGAAGTAAATCTACTTTTCAAAGATAATATTGGCAATTGTAAAAAGAAGATAAAAAATGTATTTAAAATGACCTAATAAGATGTTTTGTAGTGTTGTATCTATATCAATAACCAATATACTAATAATTATTTGATGTACACGTTGGTTTTGCTTTATTACAGTATACAAATTGGTGAGTGGATCTACAAAGTTGATAACCACATATACTTATGCTAAGTTACTTTAAATGTTTGTTTCATGCTCATCAATATGATTAGATGATTTGCAGTATTCCAACAAGTTGAGAAGCATTATTTCCAGAAGAAAATATTTAAAATTTGTTGAAATCAAACAGATATCTGAAGAGGCAAACTAATCGAGGAAGGAGCTTCTAATAGTATTCAAGTGGCTTTAAGAGTTCACTCATCTTCAGAATGACTAACCTTTTAGATTGAGTCCGCAAGAGAAACCTTGGCACAATGATTTTGGAATGAGCCATGTTCTCAAAACACAATTATATGTTATTATTTTTTCCATCTTATGTTAGACCCATAATCAGATTGGAAATCTATAGTCAGAGATAATGGAGCACTGAAACAAGCTTCCATATCATTCAAGTCAAAGAAACACTTTGATTTGAAATTCTGTATCTAAATGATTGAGGCCAGAGTGCGCCTTTGGTTTGAATGATTTAGATAATTGTTTCAGTTCTCCACTTCATCTTGCAGTATAAATTGCTCCAAAGCAAATGGATGAGCTACCATATTCATTCAGTGCTGCGAAAATGTGTACATAGTTTGTGGCATATAAAGTTTGTAAATGTTTAAAGGAAAATAAAACTGAAAACCACAAAGGGTATCATTTACATATTTTCAATACCTCCTTTACAGAAAATAAATTACAGTATGCAGGCTCACACATGTTCCACTAAATTGCATTTCTGTGTAGCTATTTATCACAAAACCATTTCTGAAAATTAAACAATTCATAAATATAATCTTCACAAATGATGAAGAAAGAAATCAATAAAAATCTTCTAAATTACATATGATTTTAAATGAAATATAAATTCACTTAGAGTCTCCCCATTAGAGTAAAATATTCATGCTGTAAAACCAGAAAACATTAATATCAACCTACATTGCTGCCAGGCTCCATGTTCATAGCTTAAATGTGTTTTTGTTGCCATGTATTATGATTGCTATGTACTAAGTGGTGAATGAAGCCAACTACACTTCCCAAAGTGGATCATTGTGCTTGTTTTCCTTTCCTTTGTAAAGTCTAAGTTCTGATCTGGGCTGCAAGCACCAAGGCAGTCATTGCTGATGAATGACTAGAAATGGCTTCTTTATTCCAGTTCTCACTGAATAGAAAGTTTCCATTATCTCGTTCAACATCTTCACTCTATCAATTTGACAGGGGCAGGCAGTTCCACACTCCGCTGCTTTCACTTTGGAATAGTATTCTACTTATCTGTTTCTAATCTGAAAGAAAACTGAAAAATAATAAAGTCTGGAGAAAACTTCTTGTTTGCACGCATGTAAATGCCAGCCTTCATTCCTCTTTTAATTGTTGTTCAGTTTTACCTGGAACATAATCATCTAAAATAAAGTGCCAGAATGAAAATGCATAGATTACAAAGTCCCATGTTAGGTGACATAAATCAAGTTTTACCTATCAGAAGGGCAGGGGGACAGCATTATCTCTTGTACAATTTTTGGGTCCCAGCAGATAAGGCAAATTGGTTCTCTTTTTAGTAATTGGGTAACATTTTGGCTCCTTGGTGGCTTTGTTCTATCAAACTAGCAGCTGAGAAAATCACCCAATATGCACCATGTTGAGACGCCATGAGCTATTGTCCCCTACTTTCGTGAGTATTACCTATCACTCTGGAGCAGGAGAGCATGTTGGAAAAAAAGGCAAGGTGTGAACTGGCTTTTTTTGGAAGTCAGTGTAGATTTTTCAAGAAGAAAAATTTCCAAGGTAATACACAAGACCTCACAAAGAAACTCTTTTTTCTTCTTTTTCATTTACTTTTATTTTATTTTTTTATTTTTTATTTCCAAATATGAACACTTTTGTAACTGTACATCTCACGGTGGTATAACAAAGAAATGTTTTATAAGAAAAACAACAAAAAGGGCAAAAGAATGGAAGTTGCTTGGGCATTAACTATCAGAAAAGGCCATTTGCAACATTTCATAATTTGCCAGAACATTTCTTCACTCTATTAAACAGTATGGAAGTGCACAGAGAGCATATCCCTAGCAAGGAACCACGTTCAAACTCTAAAGATCATGTATAATTACCCACGTCCATGAGTTTGCCCCAAATTGAACTGTGCTGCCTCCTAGCAGTAATCTTCACTGAGTTCATGCCAGAGAAAGAGAATCTTTAATTTCTTATCCTTTCCTCTACTTACTTGCTTCCATGTGTAATTTTACTTAACTGCACCTGGAAATGAAAATATGTTTGAAATGGGAAAATCACTTATTTAGGAAACAAAGCATTGTATTTATATGACAGCAAACACTAAAAATTATAATTTATAAATGAAATTGATGACATGTTTGTGCAGAGGCAGGTGTCTGTCAACTTCATTTTATTTTATTTCTGTCATTGCGAAGGTTAGTTATATATAAGAATAAAATGATCTGACAAAATCATCAAGCATAACAGAAATCATTTTAACTGTGGTCCTTTACACAGTGCTAGGGAAGAAGAAAAAGAGCCAAGCAATAACAATGATCATCCGAACACTAACCCTAGATAGGACACAAACCAGTGGATGGAGCATCAACAATGAAAACAACAAACTAAACTGAAAAACAGATAATTTTAGCAAAATATAATACTTCTCACCACTCTCAAAACTTACAAAAAGAGACCAAACCATGGAAAACAAAGTAAATCTAAGTAAACAGAGTAAACGTGAGTTGATCTTTTTTAACTATGTCCTGACTTTTATTACTAATCTGGTTTTGTAGATTTGTGCCAATTTGGTCAATATCAACAAAGAAAGGTTTCTGAAAAGAATGGTGTATACCATATAGGTATAATAGTATTGCATGTAAAAATAACTTATGAAAATCAATTTTAACATCTTCAGGTAATTGTAGGTTTATGGTTTCCTCTCACACCTTGTATTAGGCAAACGTTCTTTAATTTCAAGATTTGCACATATTTTAGGGTCAAATATAAAAATTGTGTTATTAATAAATAATAGAATCATTAAGCATGATATTATCTAAATAAAATATATGTTCAAAACGTGGTGCTCCTGCTCATTGGTTATAAACCACTGTTAAGTTACCTGATTTCCGGGGCCAGAGCGATAGCCCAGCGGGTAGGGGCATTTGCCTTGCTCATGGCGGGCCTGTGCCAGCCCAGGTTCTATCCCCAGCGCCCTATATGGTTCCCGAGCACCACCAGGAGTAATTCCTGAGTGCAGAGCCAGGAGTAACCCCCTGAGCATAGCCAGGTGTGACCCAAAAAAAAAAAAAGTTACCTGATTTCCCTGTTCCTTAATTACCTTATGTTTATCAAAGGACTCAGTAAGTGAGCTTGTCACTTAGGGATAATAGGTAAATAAAAAAGTACGATCTGTAAAGTATTCAAAATAATACATGAAATTTGCTTTAAGTATTGGTGACATAGTTACATATTCAGAAGAGATTTCTAATAAAATTCAAAGACAAGAATATATCTCCTTTTCCACTGTAGTTAAGTTTTAAAAGAAAATCAAACTCAATATAAAGAAAATAAATATATTTTATAATATGGCAAAATATTGGCTCTATCAGTTCAATATACAGAAAACAACAGTGTAACGAAGATTTGAAAATCAAAAGTATGCTAAATGTACAGCTAATATCTTAAAATATTTACAATGAGGCTTTTATACTTTTTAACTTGATGGTAATTAAAATTATACTGTATGAGCATTAAAAGTACATGAAAAGACTGAGAATTTGCAAGCAAGCAGATAACAATAATTGAGTAATCTCTGGGTTGAACAATTTACTTTGGGGGTAGAAAATTTTAGAGCATTTTATAGAAAGTCAATATCTACAAATTCATTTTCTATTAGTTTAGGCCTTTGGCCTCAGAGTTACAGCTTTCTGAATAGGAGTTCTTGCTTAGTTTCCACAGGTGCACTTCCTCTGGCAGATTTATATGCTTCATAAAAGCTTTATATAGCTCATAAATGCAGACTTTCAATCCTACAGGTACTGCTGATCTGGAAATTTTATTTTATCTTTCAGGCTGATGAAAATGACACATCCTTGTTGGGAAATGCCACTATGAATGACAGAGCAATGGCATAAAAATGGAAGAGAGTGATCCTGATGAAAAAAATGGCTGGGAGAGTAACTGCGAAGTGGAAGTCCACAGGGAGAGTGAGAAGTGCTAAATGGGAGCTGCAGGGGAGGGAGAGCTTCATGGTGAGCACCCAGACAAGTGAAAGCTGTTGCATGAGCAACGGAGTAGTGTTGTGCGTGGTGAAAGAACAAGATAAAATACATGCTGTATGTTTGGATTCTCTTCCAATAATGCGTGTTTCTGTTTAAGAAATTCTAGCTCCTGTCACATATCAGGCTAGAGAAAATGAAAAGATGGTTGGAATTTTCAAGATATGCATGATATATCTTAAAATGATATAAATCACATTATAATTTATAACTTTATTTTCTCTGTGGGAAAACAAAGTGCTTATAAGCATTTCTTTGTGTGAGGAAGTGGTATTAGAGTCAGGAAAAGAGTTGAAGTGTTTAGATAAGGATCTAGGGTTATGCTTAAGTAGTTATGAGCAAGCACTATAATTGATGCTAATGGTATTGATGTGCAAAAGATTAAAACGTTTTCAATGAGCAGTGATGTTTACAGTTTTTGACACACACCATTCTTGACAACTAGAATAGAGGCAGTTAAAGGGCTTTACATGACAACCTTTAAATGTATGTTTTGTAATCCATAGTCTGGAAGGGAAGGAAAAGAAGAAAGAGAGAGAAAGACAAAGAAAGAGAGAACCTGCCATGAGAAGCAGAAAAGGCATCTGGAGGAGAGGGGGAGGGAACCGGGGATATTGGTGGTGGGAGATGGGCACTGGTGGAGAGACGGGTGCTGAAACACTGTGTGACCAAAACCCAAACATGAACAGCTTTTTAATATTTGTAAAAAAAATCTAACTGTGGCATGTTTTTCTTTAATTTTAACAAATTCTACTGATCAAAGAATATCGATGTATAAATTTGTATGTAGCAATAGATAATTTATTAGTATACATGTGAAAAAAAAATAAAAGAATAATAGTTTTAAACTTTCAAAAAAAACCAAATACCTGGGAAGATAGAAAAATGTGTCTACTTGTAAATAAACTGATTTCTATAGACTAACCTGCACAATCTCACTAGCTCTGACTTCTATATGAGACCAACTAATAACGGGAATACTTACTAGAAATAGAAAGGAGAAGTACACACTATTTAATTCCTAGCCAATTACACCCAATTAACTAAAAAGCAGAGCTAATGTCAACAGCCCTTTCTACACTACTCCCTCTTTCTTTGCATTCCATTTCTCAAATTGGCCCTATGCTAACTCTTTCAGGCTAGGCATGGCCAATATTTTCTGTTGTTAAGGACTTTGGACACTTCTGATCTCTGGAATCAGCATATCATCTACGCATTTATGAGAAGACCCTATTTAAATTTCCCTTACATACAACTTGATTCTACAAATTATCCAATCTGTTTCTTGGTATGACTTTGATCCATGTAGTAACTTATTCCAAATTTATGGAAATTCTAAGTCATTGTGTTATTAAGTTGAATTCATATTGAGAAGTACATAGTGCTAAGCAACAAAAAGAAGAAAGCAATAAACATTCAAGATATGAGAAAAAGTTTTATAGAGTGTCTTAGAAATTCATAAATTTTACCCATTCAACAAACAGAAAGGACATTATAGCCAGGTATCTTATGAAAAAGCTGGGAAGAGGAAAAGATAAAGGAAGATTGAGGGAGCTACAAATAGATCTTTGATGTGGCCTCACAGGGAACCGGGACTGGTGAAATGTGAACTTGCAAAGATATCAAGGAGACTAGATAATAAGACAGAAAAAAAAAGATGGTCATCAAGGAACTCTGAGGATTTTACAAGGAATATAAGCTTGAGCGATTTAACGTGATTTCAGAAAGCCTGATCATAATCACACAATAACTTTGATTTTAAAGATAGTAATGTGTATGCACACATTTGCATACATTTCCTCCGCAATCATGCATCTATTGTATACATACTGATAGGGCATCATGTCTCTCTGAGCTAAGTGAAAACTGCTAGTAATACCTAAAGTCCAAATAATTTGAATTTTTTGGAAAAACTATAATGGTAGACTGATGCTTTTTTAAAAAATAGTTTTCTCTCTCATTCTGATTTTAATTATGTATGGGACCCCATAATGAATGGAGAGCAATTTGCATCATTGTTTATATTAGGAAAAGAAAGAAATTATTATGTTAACATACAAGCTTGCACAAGATCTTACTATCTGAACAATGCTATTTTAATTTATTTGATATGGAGATCACGCCTGGCATCGTTCAGAACTTAGGTCTAACTTTGTGCTGAGGAATTACTTCCGGTGGGCTTGGAGGACTATGTATGATGACAGAGATTGAACCACATTGGAAGCATTCAAAAGAGGCATACTACTGCCATACAATTGCACCAGTTCAGGATGTTAATGTTCTAAGATTGACGGAATTTTTATATGATAACAAGGTCATTAAATCGGGTTACATATTTTTTCTTTGCTTGCAGCCTAGCTTGGAGATCTATACCTTTTAGCAAAAAGGGGTTCTGTAAAAGTACTAGAACAGCTATGAAACAGAGTAGATAGATGAGTTCAAAAGGACATATTTTCCTGATAGGCGCAGAGTATGACTTCTAAAATCTGATTCCTTGAGACAGAATAGTATTTAATCATCATTATATTTCCTATTAGAAAGAAAATTGGGGGTGAATATTAAAAATTTCAAAAGAGGATAAGAACACTATCTCTATTTAAGCATATATGAATATTTACTCAAACAACATGTATTGTGCAATCTTTTGAGTCAAGCAGACTCATTTTTGTCTCTGAAGACCATTTTGAAACACTTCAGAAAAATTAAACAACTTTGCACAACAATGTGATTGCTGGTTCCTCGTAGGAATGGAGATGAGGTGAGGACCCGTCTTCCATCTGACATATTTCACACACAATGGTTGGTGTGGACACGTCCGCCTACAATACTGCATCCAAATGGCATTACAAACCAATCCAAAAGATACCAGAACAAATCAGCTGAGCTCAAACCACCCCTCACCTGTTCATTTAAAGTGTTAAATGTACACCAAGACTGAGGGCTCTACTTCCCTGAACTCCTCCCACAAACCACAGTTAGAGCTGAATCCATTAAAAACCATCAGAATTATGAGAAAGGGCTGCTGAAAATGTAACAATGCTTCTCTTTGCTTGGCCTCACCTCTAAAGTCTATTACGAGGATGGCAAATTGCCTGCTGAATTGGCAGTTAAAAGATCTCCAGATTTGCACATAGAAGAGTGTGACTCCTAGAACCTTTGTACACAAAGAAAGTTATGAACAACTCTGTGCCCACCAGTCTAAACATATTTAGACTTTCTAAAACAGGATTTTCCTATGTAAACTGTTTCATGAAACCAGATATCTAAAAATGGGCCATTTAATCTTCAGTCCACCATCTTCTGACTTACTGGGTTGTTCAAATAAAAGTTTTACCTGCCACCTCACTCTTTATTGAGCTCCCAGGCTACAGTGCCACAGATCTTTAGGGTTATACTGGAACTGTCACTTGTATGTAAACCTGATAATGATTTCTATTCTCAATCATCCTCTTGATTATATTATTGCTTGATTATTTCACAGTCAATAACAAGAAGCTCTAAGAATAACATCAAATAAATCATGAGTAGTCAGCAAGTGTTTTGTGTTATGATTAAAGACCGTTTATTTGCTGCTGCCATACAGTGCTTTTAAAAATCTCCACAGAGAGGCAAAACATGATAACAGCAATCTCTAACGGAAGAGTCATCCAGTTTTTTTTTTTTTTTGCACATCCAGCTCATTCACATTCTCATTTATCTAGTTTTCAATCATTACAAAATGACTTGCTAGTATCAAGTGACCATTTTGAGCTTTGGGGACTTTAAAGTTGACCTATGACTTTCACTCTGTTTTGAGCATGTTTTAAAACAATGTAACAAATGTCAAAATAGGCAATTCAATATTTTTTACAGCAGTCATGATAAACCAGATCAGCTGTAACTTTTTGGTGGATCACAGAATAAAGAAAACAGACGTGAGATATAAATACCACACTCATCACACTTGTTAGCACTTCACATAGGTGACTACTCTCAACACGCTTTTTCACCAAATATTAAATGATTTGATGGGAAATGCTGACCCATGACAAATAAATAAACAAAATTAACATAATACGTTCCAGATACTAACTATATGGTGGTGGGAGATACTAACTATATTGAAAAAGATCTATATATTACCGGAAAATGAAAGGTAATGCATACAAACCAATCCCATTGTTAGAGAAAACATTTTTCTTTCTTTTTTCTTATTTATGTACTTAGTGGGCAGGGCTTGATTACTGCTGGCTCTGCACTCAGAAAATTGGGTGCTGAATATTGAGCCTGGGTGCCTGTAAGCATGGCGGACACATTACATACTGTATTCTCTAGGGCCATTAGGGGAATATATTTCCCAAGGCCTTTATAAGGTCTCACAATTTTGCTTGGATCTTGAGTGTAAAATCAAACAGAATCATTGTAACATATGCTAAGTAAAACTGTGGCATGGTTTTCTATTTATTCAAATAAAAAATAACCTTTTTGACTACACCTCACATTGTTCAGAGTTTACCCTGGCTCTGCATTGAAGAATAACTCCTAGAAGTGCTTGAGAAACCATACAGGATGCCAGGGAACAAACCCAGGTTGACCCATACAAGGCAAGTGCCTTACATGCTATACTATCTCTCCAAACCCTTTATTCAAATTGTTTTATTTTTTTGATCATTTTCCAAAGAATATTCATGGAGATGAAAATTACTACCAGACATACCAGTCTGACCAGGCCAAGAAATGTACTGACCCAATGGCTAAAGGGGGACTAGGGGCAACACTGAGCTGCTTCATGCCTCCAGGTCTATACCTGGCAGCTAAGCTTAGGGCCTTAAGACGCTAGAGTTCCAAATCAGGCTGCTGTGCATGCAAGTCAGACATGATGTACCTCCTAGCTCTGCATTTTTTGATGGGGTATTCTTTTTTTAGAAAAATAGACACTAATTATTACTACTGCCTGACCAAGACTATCAAATATAATATTCTGAAATTGCATAAATTTTGATTTTTTTATGATAAATAAGTCCAAGGGAAACATACTAAAATAACACTATAAAAACTTTTGCCTAAGTGATTAATTAACTTAAAATAATTTTATTGTTATACCTACACATTTAGATTAGGACTTCATGAATAATCTTAAAAGAAAAAAAGCTCAAAATACAGTAAAATATTTTATTGATGCCTACTTTCAACCTACTTGGTCACATGTGACACATACAAATCAATATTTCTGTCTTGGTAACATTTCAGTCTCCATAATTTTCAAGTTGAATCTGACAAGAACACAGAATCCACAACATAATTGTGGAAATAGTAGCAGAAAGATATTTTGCAAATATAAAACTTGAAGAACATCTATTAAGTGAAAATGTATTAAAATACCATTTTAGTGGAAAGTAAGACAAGAATAAAGTAGCTGACACAAAAATTGATAAGGAATTCGGTATTTTCAACTAATTGCAAGCACTTGGTCTGAGGGAGAAGTGGGAAGAAATGAAAGTTAGATCAAAGCAGACAAAAGAACAATGGTGGATAGTCAATGGTACTTTTGCTGTGCTCAATAACGTTTGTATTCATACTATGAACTTCAATACTTTGGTACCACATAGAACATCTATAACAATTTTATCCTCTATAAGTTAAATCCTGAGCTGTTTTTGATTCAGAGATGTCACCCCTCCCTTTGCAAGGGAGCTTCCATTAGCAGGAAATCAGCTCTGTTAAGCTGTTAGCCTTTGTTAAGCATGAGTCAGTAATTGACCTGAAGATTTACATTTGTATATTGTTTTTTGGGACCATGCAGAAAGGCGGCCCTGAATGAAGAAGATACCTGACTTTTATCCCTAAAAAGCCTAATCCGCAACCCCCACAACCAGTTGGTCTGGAAGTCCTTAGTGGGCTTCTGGGGATAAAAGATGTGAGGAGGAAGAAGGATCCATTCTCTTTCATCTTGGGATTGACCTCTGACTGGTGCACATGGTTCTGGGTCCAGCAGTCTCTTGGCTTAGGATCCTGACCCAAGAATGTGGCTTGTGTCTGGTTAGGGACTGGAAGTTGGGAGTTCTCCTGACCTTGGATTGTAATACCAGAACTTGTTTAAGTAAAGCTTTATGCAAACTCTGCTGAGATCCTGAGTTTTATCCTACCACAGGTTTTGAGGAAGAAGGGAACCAGCTCCTTGATCTTATTGAGGGACCTCAAAGCACCCCAACATTGGCACACATCAAGGCTTTCTTAAACGTGAATTGTCCTATTCCATTTACACGTGATGTGAGGAGATTCAGAGTCAATTCTAATATATTAATGATGAATATCTATTTAAGCCAGATATCCAATTATATTTTTCTATTATCCTTTTATATACTTATATGAGGAAAGAGAACAGAAAATTATACCAATTAATACATTTTAATTTATAATTTATAATATTATGAAGTACCTTTCAGATTTTATTTTCTGAAAAATTTATATGTACATATTTTTTTCAAATTTAAACGTGTTATATAATTTTGGCCACAGGATAAGGGGCCGCTTTCTTTGTTTTTACTTGTGGGAGGTGGTGACACCTGTAATGCTTAGGGCTTACACCAGGTTTTGCACTCAGGAATCACCCTTGAGCTGCACGGCAATCCTCAAGAAGACAGGGTTTGAACTGGCATGCTGGCACACCAACTCCTTTTCCTTTGCACAATTTCTCTAGCCCAAACAGAAGATATTATGGAAGCACAAAAGAATGTTGATGGGGTCAGAGAGATAATTCAATAGGGAGGGGATTTGCCTTTCAAGCCCAAACCCAAAATCAGTTCCCAGCACTTAACAATTTCCCTGAGCACTGCCAGGAGTGATCCCTGAGCTCAGAGCTAAGAGTAAGTCCAGTGCACTGCGTGTGCACCATCAGCCATACCAAAAGCAACAGTAGAAAACAATATTGATATGAAAATAGCAAGTCAGGAATATGTACAATATAATATTGATTCAGTTATGACTTAACAAGCTACTAAAGTTACTGTTGCCCTTTGAGCTTTTTCTGTTTGAATTGGTGAGGATTATTTCTTCAAATATTATTGGAACTTGAAAATTATTTGAAAAAAATATTTTGAATAGGACTATATGGTCCCCGAGCACCGCCAGGAGTAATTCCTGAGTGCAGAGCCAGGAGTAACCCCTGAGCATTGCCGGGTGTGACCCAAAAAGAAAAAAAAAGAAAAAAAGGACTAGCTAGTATTTTTTATGTTGCCATCAACCAACTTTATTGGCATTATCTATAATTTTATACTGAAAATTGCTGGATTCAAACCTGATACAAGTATAAATCATAGGAAATGGTTTTTTGAGGCAGAAGCAATACCAAATGAAAGCCTTATCTAACATAAACAATGGATTACAAATAAAATATTGAATTATCTAAGTTGGTGATGATTGTTTTGATTCAAACTTAATGAAGCAAGGTGATGATTAAATACAAAGATTAAATATTAGTAAAAATCAAATAAGAAAGAGCTCTCTTTCCATCAAAGTGGACATGGTCTGCCTTGTATGAGACCAAATTAGGTTTCATCCTTGGTACCCCATATGTTCCTCTAAATCTGCCAGGGATGATCCCTGAGAATAGAATAAATAATAAGACTGGAACACCTTCAGGTGTGGCCCAAAACCACCACTCCTCAAAATACAGTTTCCTAAGTTTCTACATTATATAATATTTACAATCTCTCCTTTGGAAAATTCAACTTTGCTGAAAATTTTCTATTTACTTATATAGATTAAACACAATTTTTCTAATATTGAACCGATTTATTATCATTATAAATAGTTCTGATTTGTTCACTAAACCAAAATTAATATCAACATTTTCTATTTATTCAAAGGTCATATTTAAGAGGAACATTTTAATCAGCACATACAAACTTTATATCTTGGATCTGCTTTTATTTCTTTTGATTTAATTAAATCATTTTATCTAAAACCACAGTAAATACACAAACACAACACCTTGGAACACTAAGTTCATAGGAGTCAGTTAATATGTCTTCATGTAACAAAAAATACTTCAAATAAATAAACAATTTAATCATGTGGGACTTCTACAATCTATGAGAGACAAATCAGAAAACAATTGTGCTATATGCAATGAAATACTTGAATTGTGATTCAACATAACATTCAAATAATGTTCAAAAAATAAATACTATTTTATAGAATTTTTATCTTGGGAGCCAGTCTTATCAGGTAGGGAGTTTGCTTTGCACACTGCCAATCTAAACCCAGGTTCAATCTCTGCTACCATGTATAGTTACGTAAGTCCCATCAGGAGTAAGCTACCACAGTGCTAAAACAAAAGTTAAATAGATTTTTCTCTTAAAAAAAAGATAAACATTAAATAAGTCATATTATAAAATATAATGAAATATTTTATAAAATAGTTTAGAATATATTCATAGTATTAAATACATTTTTGATTTAATGCAATCATTCTAATATATCAAATATCAAAATTACTCACATTCCACATGATATTAAACTAGCATATCAGATGTATCCACTATAGATGAATAATATCAGCTTGGTAACCAGTTTTCTGAATTGGAGTTAATTAGTAAAATATTTTAATCCATTTTAATTTATCCAGCATAACAAAGAAAATAAGTGGTTAAATCAGCATCAGCAAACATTTCAAAAACCTTATTCAAAGAGAATGGAGAACAAATTCAGACAATTCAAAAACAATTCATACAATTCAAAATTAACAGTGAAATTCTAAAAAAGAAAATGTGGTTTAAGATGGAAAATAATTACCTAATTTATAATGATTATAGATATAATTGAATAAAGAAAATTAAATTATGTATATTTAAGTGTGTTGTAAAATGTGATTATGTTGTGACGGTCTTATAAATTAAAATAACTGTAAAAAAGGACTCCAGCACACCTGTAATTCCCTGTAAATTATTACAAAATTCTTATTGTAGTCTATTATACACTATATTTAGTGATTTAAAAATAAGCAGAAAGCATATTTGTGTAATTTTAGTAATTCATGCTATTAAAGTACTAATTTTAGAATAAATATTCCTTTTATTTCAACCACATACAATTATTAATGTAATATCTTGTTTACACTATTGCACATTTTTGTGTGTGAGTTGCTGAATGAAATATGATTTAATATTTTTGCATCTCTTCACAATACCCCTTCAGAATGAGCTATGTTAATCATAGTTTAAAATACATATTATTAAATACATGTATAAAATACATATTATTTATTCATAAATGGTATCACGTGCAATATCAGTTGAAATAATGTGTTCTTCATTATTAATAGTTATAGCTCAAACATTTAAACTTAAATATTCAAGTCATGTAACAGAAAGTCAAATCCTATTAAACATCAATACATCATGAAGAGACTAAAGTACAAGGTATATTGATTTTGTAACAAATCAATATAGGTATGAATCATAGTATCAATAACAACACAAAGAACTGCAGCAGTCTAGACGTTTTATTCTCTCATACAAACACCAATGCAAATTTAAAAAGTAAACAAACTTTAAAACTCCTAAAGGCAATTTTAACTTTATGAGAAGTTATAATGCCTAAGTCTTTTATCAGTTGATAGTGTAAAGTGTTGAACTATGGAATCTCCTTCGCCAGACATTTTAATGTTTTCAACATCCAGAAGGAATGGAAACAAACCAGTACACCCAGTGAACTTAGCTCTGGTTACTAAAGGATGAATGGGGAGGAAACCAAAGGGAGCAAACAGTCTAATGGACAATGATGGGTTTTGGCACTTGATGGTTGTGACCATACTTTGAAGAGACATGAAACTGTACCCTTAAAAGACACACAGTTGTAAAATGAATGTTAATAAAATTAAATATAACTAAATAAAAGACCCTGTAACTTTTTACAACTCATCATTATAGAAAAAAATTATTAATTACTCTTAATTTTGGGAAGAAACCACATCCAGTGTGGATTGGATCTTACTTTTGGCTTTGTAGTTAGGGAAAACTCCTGGCAGTTGTCTGGGAGTGAGGAAAGTTTAGCGATACGTGGTGCCAGGGCTCCAACTGGGGCAGCAGTGCTGGACACAATGCCTTAACTCTGTATTCTCTCTCCAGCCCCAGTGAACCCTAACGTTAACCTATATTTATTTCGATGTTGATTTTACTTGTATACTTGAGTACAAACCTATGGATATTAGCAATTATAAAACTTCTAAATTGTATGCAAATATGCAAGTGCAGGTAGAAAACCAAGGACAGTATAGTAAGGTAAATATGAACCTAAATTCTCTCATCACTACTTACTTGATGCAATCTGATTTATAAGTACATCAGATATATTAGAAAATATATATACATATATTCATATCAGAAAATCTGAATACATATTATATATCAGATTATATATATCAGAATATATATACATATATAAATATATATATATTTTTCAGAAGTCCTTATTTAAAATTCCCCAAGTCTTTTCATGAAGCAAATTTTTGATGTATCAAACTTTTATACTTGATTTCTTAAGCATCTAGATATATATAATATATTTATTAAAATTAAAAAAACATTAAATTCTTTTTTCTTAAATTTCAGGTATTTTATTATTATTGTTTCTAATTAATTTTTATTTATTTTAGTTTTTTTAGAACCATGCAGAGCTCAGAGGTGAGCTAAAAACCTCATACAACAATAAATCATTTAAGATTTTAATGTGAGTATTTTCAAGAAATTTATTGCCTTTTATATCTTGACATTGGAGTTTAGTTTTTCTCTCACAAAATAAAATTTTCTAGAAATGTACTATTTTAATTAATTTAATAATATTATTCAAAAGATATTTATTTGACTTATTTTAAATTTAAGGATTTAAATAAAGGCAAGAGGAGGTCTGAGCAATAATACACAGATAGGCAGATACCATCAACCCAAATTTGATCCCAGCTTGCCATATGGTTTCCTGAACACCAGGAGTAATTTTTTTTAATGCAGAGCCAAGAGTAATTCCTGTGCATCACAAGTATGACCCCAAATTAAAATGAATCAATAAATACATAAAAACAACTTTTTTTTTTGCTACTTTGGATCACACTTCGCCATTCTCAGGGATTTCTCTTAACTCTGCAAGCAGGAATTACTACTGGCTGTGCTCAGGGGACCATATTGGATTCTGAGGATCGAACTGGGGTCATCCATGTGCAAAGAAATGCCCTACTGTAATATTATTCGGCCCCAAAACAAAACATCTTTTTTTTTGGCATACCTATACAAAAAATAAATATCTTAAAAATAAATCTTTATCATTAAAAATTGTCTATGTTTGGGGCCGGAGTGATAGCCCAGCCGGTAGGGCGTTTGCCTTGCAAGTGGCCGGCCCATGCTGGCCTGGGTTCAATCCCGGCATCCCATATGGTCCCCCGAGCACCGCCAGGAGCAATTCCTGAGTGCAGAGCCAGGAGTAGCCCCTGAGCATTGCCAGGTGTGACCCCCCAAAAAAAAAGCAAAAAAAAATTGTCTATGTTTAACACAATATTTGTGTCAAATACAGTTTATTTTATAGTTTTAAACTATCAGTTGAAAAAATAGTTTGGAAATAGATTTCTCCTGATCATGACATCTCAAGTTTATACTGTTTTTAAATATATATGTATATATACATATAATGTAAAAATATATATATTAATAAATTGTGCTGTATAAAGTGCTTAATAAAATGCATATATATACATATATATACACACACATATATACACACACTCAGAGAGAGATCAAAGGACTAGCACACAGGTCTTACATGCCAGACCCACGTTCAACTCCTAGCATAAAACATGGTAACGGAGCTTGGCCAGTGAGTGAGTCCCAAGCGACATTACAAAAGTAGCTCTAGATCATTACCAAGTTTGAGTCCAAAACAAAAAGAACAACAAAGACAAATAAAACCTATGTACTCTGTGTAATATTATTTCAAGGCTATCTTTCTGGAAACGTTAAGAACATTACCTAAAATCAAAACTTTATTGGACAACTTCTATGTTGCAGATATTCTATCGTCATCTTGGCTAAACTGTTCTTTTATTGTTGTTTTATCTTTTCCTTTAATGCATTTTTTAACTTTATTTATTTTATTTAATTTGGTATTTTTTTATTTTACCACCATGAGATATACAATTACAGTGTTCAAAAAAAAAACATAAACTAAAAGATGATCATGTTTGGGTTTCAGTCATACAGTGTTCCAACTCCGATCCCAACACCAGTGCCCATTTCCAAAAGTGACCCCCTGATTCCCTCCCCCTGCTGCTAAACTGTTTTTAAATATGCTCTTATATTTTAGTCACTGTATCTTTGATGACAGTACACAGTGGTCATACTTTAAGATTTATGGTGCTTAATAAAATGTCACTGCAGTTATTCTGTTGATCTCAAGAGTAAGCTAAACTTACTTCAGTTATAAATAAATGCAGAGATACCCAGGAACACATGCTCAAATAATAAAATGGACTTATCTCAATGATTCACCCATATAATTAAAAGTTCTGCTACTTCATTTGGTTATGATACCCTAGATACAAATGTTAATGAGTATTTGCGATACTCATATCACATTGAAAAATATTTCAAAATATTGTACCTATCACCTAATGAAACAGCCTTCCTTACTATTCTTGGTAGATTTATTAAAAATAAATAGGAAATTGAAAAAGCCAATCACAGTAAAAACAACTTAAAGACATCGTACCATTGAGAATGCTCTACCAGTGATGGGTACTGTTAAAGGGGTTAAGGGAGGTGGGGGGTAGAGGATCCCTCTTAGAACATCTCCCCTAACCACTCATTTTGTCACATTAATTGCCCCCAAAATAACAGCCATTAACCTACTCAGACGAGATTGAATATGTTATTGATATTGAACTCATTAAATATTTTATGAACAAGAACTCATTGCCAAAAACTCAGATATAACAGCACTAATTCGCATTTTGTTAATGCCATGACTATTTTTACCGAATTTTTTTTATAGAAAACCAATAAGATATTATATCATGGTTAGATCATTGCAAGAAATAGTTTTTCATAGTAAAATGAATGTATCATGCCAAGAAATTTCATTTCATAATGTTAGTAGAAAGAAAAACACTATTTTCCCTTCACTTGTATCCATGAATAATAATACATTAGAACAACATATTGTTTAACAACATATTTGAAGCAGCAACACAAAAATCTTTAAATGTTTTGCATAAAACTCTTAACATCATATATACTAAAATGTGTTAGAAAAAGCAACATGACATTTAAGAATGCTATTAAACAGTTTAGATATAGAAAAATATATTTGAAGTATTGTCATATGATTGTTTAAGAAATCTCATATATCCTTATTATAAATATAGATTGCTTTTCTGCAATGACATCTTTCGATATCATAATTAATTAATGTTTTCACCATATTGAGAGATAATTAAGACTGTAGTATTATTTTAAAGTAGATTTACAGCTCATAAATTTCAATGTACCTAATAACCTCTTTGAATACAATTAATATTTAATAAAGAACATATTTGTGACATATTGATTTCACTTTTGAGTTATTTTTGTTTAAAATGAAAATCATATTATTAAAATACCTTAAGTATTTTAAAAAGGCAAAAGAAAATGGTGTACTGCATAAAACTTACTCTATAAAAGTCCTTTTAACAATATTTTCAAATTTTTCTAATTAAATTTTAGAATAGAGTGATTTATTTATTGTATCTTTAAACACTGTTCTTAAACATTACTCAAATATATCTGATTTGGTCCTTATTAAATGCTATATCGGTAAAAATATGAGGTCAATCATACTTCCAAGATTAAAAATATAAATTCCAATGGGTGTTCATTTATTTAACAATCCTTATTTATACATTTCAATGTAATTATATTTTTAAAATATTATTGAGTGGTAACAATAACCGAAATATCAATACCAAGAGTCTATTATAAAAATAATATTCTAGGGGGCCGAAGCGATAGCCCAGCGGGTAGAGCGTTTGCCTTGCACACGGCCAGCCTGTGCCGCCCAGGTTCAATCCCGGCATCCCATATGGTCCCCCGAACATCGCCAGGAGTGATTGCTGAGTGCAGAGCCAGGAGAAACCCATGAGCATTGCCGGGTGTGACCCAAAAAAGCAAAAAAAAATAATAATAATAATAATAATATTATATCTGAATATTACTTAATAATAATAATATCTTAATAATAATACTATCATAATAATAATAATATTCTATCTGATAATTTCCAATGATAATAGCAATACTTAAATATTTTTCATTTGTAGCATAAAACAAAACAAAAATTTGTTATGTGCTTATCCCAGATGACATAAATGTGAAGAGTTACAAGAAAAATAGTCCCCTCTATACTCATGTTTCTTATTCCAAATAGCTTTTATATATGTCACATTTTTATAGTAATAGAGTATCAGAGTATCAGCTCCACGAAATTTATCTTTACATATGTCTGAATTCCATGTGGTGCTTAAGCCAAATCTGTCTCTACTTACCCACAGGACAGAAGCAAAAAAGCTCATAACATGCCTTATCTAGGAATTCGGATTTTAACCTTCAGTTACTCACCTGTGAGAAAAAAGAAAAAAAAAGGAGAAAAAAATAAAGGTTAGTATTATAAAAACTTTCTTTAATTTACATGTAAGTATCATCACAGGCTAGTTATGCCTAATTTCCTGAACTTTGATATGTAAATTTATACACTGAATAATAAGTATTCATTTATACATATGTATGCAAAAAAGTAAACTGGGCCAAATAAGCTATACTTTGGAAATTTAACCAGGTTAAGATTTTTGGAAGTTCTTTATTTTCTTTATCAAATTACATGAAAAAATGCTGACAAGTAGTAAATCAACTATGCTATGTGAAAAGATAATTGTAATATCCCAGGTATAATACAATAAATATATTATTGCTTAATTAAAAAAGAACAATATTTTAGCCCAGCATTAATTCACTGTCATCAATTGTCAATATGGATAATTGATTTTTCCCTTTAGGACCTTTTTATACTCAAAGAGCACAGGTTAAAAATTAAAAAAAAATAATACAATTAAAAAGTAAAATGGAAAATAATGAAGTTTTATACAAAACTATTTTTTTAAAAACAGCTTATCTCCAAAGAAGCTGTAAATCCTCTAATTCTGGACATTAGCTATGCACAGTTGGTATCTTTAAGGGTTCTGTGACCACAGTGTTTTCTTTATAAAATACTTTCTAACAATTTTTCTTGGGGTAAATCATCATTAAAGTGAGATACATTTGCACTAATTTTTATAAAAGGCATAAATAGTACAACATAACCTATAGAAATAAGGAATTTAATATATGATCATTGAAGAGGAACCCCTGAACATTTTGAAGTGTGACCCAAAAAAGCAAAAAAAGGGCAGTTATTTATGTTAATCACTTTCTAATTATACTTATCATTAAAGTTAAAAAATAAAGTTCAAATTTTCAAAACACATCTTTTTAAAGTTTTTTTAGGTTATAAATATCATTGTAAATGAGGTATGAGAGTAACCATCTTGATTCTATAAGACAATTTTATTTTCACAAAGCACATAAACTTCAATAATTTTAACAGAGATAATTAAGTTGATATGAATTATCAGGAGAGTGAACTGTAATCTTTATGTTTGTCATAAGAAACCATGAAGACATTCACTGCACTGATAAACTCTGTTTTTCTTGGTTCAGGGACCAATCTGGTAGTGATCGGGGATTATTCCAAGCTTGAAAATCTAGGGCACTCGTGATAGCACTTTGGGATATGCAGTCATGGGTCAAACCTGGTCTACTTTGTTCCCTAGCTAGCCCTTGCCAACTCTTTCATCTTAATTCCTAGTGTGAATGAGTAAGAAAACAAATTACTGCATTTAAGCTACACATTTTGTAATTTATTATTGAAGCCTTACCAAATAATACATCAGTGTGCTCGTATTTACCAATGAATGACAAGAAGGTTCAAGGAGAGATAAAGCTATATAGATTATTAAAGTAAATGAACGAGCAAACAAAAAGATTCTAAAAGCCTAACTTTCTTGTATATAAATATTTTAAGAGGATTATGCAGAATGCTTAATTTCTCTCAATTGCCCCTGTGTAAGCAGTATGTGATAGTTAATACTGCTGTTAATGAGACGTAAAAAATAAAGTACAGCAGTAGAAAGGGCCTCCTGAAGCATTTGATAGAGTTGCTCCTTTCTTTCTGCACCTGCTTAGTTAAGCTTTTTAAGCACAAGGCTATTTGTTACATAACTGGATAATGACTTAATTTGAACGAGTTAACAATTTCACACCTTCTAAGCATAAGGTGAATACTAAGTAAAATCACTAATCTAATATCCCCGCATAGGTCACTTTTATTACCTATAATGGAACAATGAGATAAACTTGCATTTTCAAATTTAAACACTCGATTACTTGCACTAATGGAGGGAATAAGAATCAAAGATAATCTGAGACAGTGTCATTTAGGCTTAGTTTCGGAATATGTTTTGTGTTCTTATTCCTTTATGTTTGAGAGTCAAGAAATTCTCATGCAGCTAAATAATTATGCTGCAGAATTTGAAGGAAATAGTACAATATCTGAAGTCCTACCCCATACTTCTAACTTAGATTTCCTTAAAATACACTTCTTGAGAAAAAAAAATGCAGAGTCAGATACATTGCTGGAATCGACTTGCTTTACTAACTCCTTATTTTCATCATGTTGTGGAAGAAGCCAATTTGAATCGGGGACTCAACAGCAACCGAGTGATGTATTTCAGAACACAAAGCCTCTGGCTCATAGGTCAGTTAATTCACACAGGGATCTAAGGAGTGCCACAGTAGCAAACCTAATAAGGCACTGAGCTGATAATGCAACAATGTCAATGCTACAACTTTAACCAGCAGAGTTTCAAACATACAACTACTTGTGCATTTTTTATGTCACAGTTAAAGTTTTCAACAATAATGATGGTCTCCAAATATTTTCCTCATAATTGAGTTTTAACAAAATTGACTTCCTATTAAGCTCTCTTCTTAGGAAGGAAATACTGGTAATTCCCCTCTCGAGATTTAGATTATGCTTTTTGATTTTTGAATATTTTCAATAGGAATAGAATTTCAGTTTTCAAAAGCAGTCTAGAGGTCAATTAATCCAAAGCCCTCATGTCACAGATGAGCTATTTCAGGTCATGAGAGATTTCATGCCTCCTCCAGTCACTAAAAGAATTAGTGACAGTTGGGCTGGAATGCAGATGCCCGCACTCCCATTTACAATGGTTTGCGCCATTTATCATTACTTTATTTTCATTTCATTTTTTGTACAACTGTAGTTTCCCTTACGCATAACTATTTACATCACATGTTATAAATTCCTCTGTCCCATAATGCTTATTAATTAATAAAAGCTATTACCATAAAGATGCAGCATTAATTTTTATAGAACTCTTATTAAACTTTCAACAATTTTTACAACTACTGGTGCATCTGCTTTCCGCCTTTTTGGTTTTGTTTAGCAATTGTTTTCATTCGTTATATTACTCTTTATTAGGTCAGCCAGTATAAGAAATCAAATTTGATGAGAGTAGCCATAGCAATTGAAACATCAGTATTTAGCCTAATTTAGATTTTACATTTAAACTCCTGATTTTAAATGTAAAATCTAAATTAGATTCTAGATTTTACATTTAGATCCCTGTGTGAATTAATTGACCTATGAGCCAGAGGCTTTGTGTTCTGAAATACATCACTCGGTTCCTGTTGAGTCCCCAATTCAAATTGGCTTCTTCTACATCATGAAAATAAGGAGTTAGATAAATAGAAGATAGTTTGTTAGTTTTAATGTTTTGTGGCTCTATAATTTTCAACATAAAACTCTCAAAGTACAATTCTGTATCAATATGGTAAAAAGGCAGATTCCACCATTTGAAATTGTTTGATGTTCCAGTTCTTAAATATTTCTTTCTTCCATTTCCCCTCTATTAATTTCCTTTCTTTTTTCTCCTAGCTTATCTTTCCTCTTTATAATTACTATCTGTTCTCCAGTTACATATTCTCTTTGCACTGATAGATTATGGTTAAAATTTAGATTCTATCCTTAGATGAGAGATTCACAGACATGGGCAGAGCTGCTACTGGCTCTCCCTGTGCCCAGCCACTCACGAGGCACCAGGGAGGGATGGCCGGTTCTAGCCCTGACCCGCCACCCCAGCACAGCCTCGCAACTAGCCAGATGACCCCCCCACTCCATGAGGGTCTCCATTTTCCACATCCGACTTCCCCCTCGTCAGAACTCCTAGCTTGGGTTCATCAATAAATACTCGAGATTAGAGGTGACTACAAGAGTATACCACCAGCACGGCAGAGCCTGGCAAGCTCGGATTTGAAATGCCAAATACCAGTAATAATTATGGACTCATTCCCATGACCTGATGGAATGGTTTTAGGCTCTTCATGTTCCTGGAGCAAGCAGGTGCCCTTGGGATCTACTTGATGAGACAGGACATATGGATATTTTACTGGTGCCCACTCAAGCAAATCGATGATGAACGGGAAGACAGTGATACAGTGAGATTTTACATTTAGAACCAACCCAACTACTACTGAAACACAAGTCATATCTGGAATTTGGTCTTTGCTGCACTACAAAAAAAATTCTGAGAAAGCAGCGATTAATAGCTGCTGCATTTATTTAGCCTATTCATTTCATATTGTGTCACAGAATAATCTTAGAAAACTATGAATGTAGATTAACCACAGATACTGTTATTATTCAAACAATACAGATCTACAACACTGGCAATTTCGTACATTTCCAACTTAATAGATTCCCGTCTTGAACATATTGGAAAAGTTTATCACAAGGAAATATTTTAGTTATTAACTTCACTGAAAATCAAAATTGCATGAGTCCATAGAGTATTCTTCAACCAATTCTTTAAGCATAAATTTCCTATACTCTCTCAAGTAGGTTGCATCATTGCTTTTTGAAAAAAGATTTGACAGTGACATGGTATTATAATTTCAGAGACTCACAATTTTCAGAGACTGTATTTCATACTGAATTGCCTAGTAAATTTGTCCACTAATCCTATTAGTTCTTATGGCTTTTAGACTCAGGTTAAGGTATAATCAACAGGGGAAATATAGTCAATATCTTTAACAGTTTCCTTAAACAACTATTTTCCTTTTTACCTTTAACTTCTCACTAACCCTAATGATTCCTACTGTAACAATATTTAATGCCTCTCACTATCCTAGTCATTATCCTACAAATATGGGGCAGTTTATCAATAATACTCTTAAAATATGGGTCAAAGGAATGAATAAGATATTATAGACATGATTTACCTGTGATATTTTTATTTAATATAATATGACTATTATTTTGCATAGAACGGCTAATATAACTGAAACTATTATATCTGATTACAGATGAGAAACATCAGAAACAATACCCTGACTCTTTAGTCAGACACGAGAAGTCAAATAATGTGAAAATACCACCAGTTGAGATTGCAGAGATAATCAAATTATGATTCATTTTTCACTTTATATTTAAATGTGTTACCTTGGACAGACCATAGCCAGACTTAAGTGTATAGAACGCTGATTATATTGGTCTTTGTCTATATCCTTAGGAAATATGTCGCCAAACTTCCTAAGAAAACTTGTTACATTAGAGACCACATCATGAATATCATCCAAATTGGAGTTAATTGGGTTTTTCTCTGTTGAAATTTCATAAAATACAAAAGACTCTGAGATTGCTTGTGGCACCTAAGCCACATCTTAAAATATCACTAGCAGGTTTTTTTTTGAATATCGATATGGTTTTCTATTGTATCTAGGATATATAGAAAACAAGAGCTAACCGTGAAAATTTGCTAATCAAATGCATGACAACTTAAGCAGATATATAACAAAGTTCTCTTATTAGTCTCTAGTTAAAATGTTAATTCTGGTTGATATTAATTATTTCATGTGCTGTATAACATCATCAAAATTCCCTGAGGTGTAAGATTAATTTAAAGAATTTAATATTGTCAACTGTTATGAAGTAGCATTAGAATAGTATCATATATCACCTGTATCATAATCCTAATCACTAAAACCTTTTTTTTTTTTTTTTTTTTTTTTTGCTTTTTGGGTCACACCCAGCGATGCTCAAGGGTTTCTCCTGGCTTTACACTCAGGAATTACTCCTGGCGGTGCTCGGGGGGACCTTATGGGATGCCAGGATCGAACCCGGTCGGCATGGGCTGGCCACGCCAGGATCGAACCAGGGCCGGCATGGGCTGGCCACGTGCAGGGTAAATACCCTACTCGCTGGGCTATCGCCTGGCCCCCACTAAAATATTCTTGATCAATATGTTCTATTTTTTTTAACTGACAAGTGTATAATGATTTTGTAAATGGAAATTGTTTCTTTATACAGGCACGGTTGTGAACAGTAGTTGTTTTGGTATCATGCAGGTTATAAGATTATTTTTAAAATCAATGTCAAGGTCACTATGAGCATATAACCAGTTTTATTCACTATTTTGACTAATGACTACAATTTTCTTTCATACTAGCATAACAGAACAATGCAGTTGCTTTAAGACTTATTCACTGTATAGGTACTCTTTAAAATATATGTTGAAAGAAGATACTAGGATTTTTATATAAAAATAATGTACATTTACGGAGGCTTGATGGCTACTTTTAAAGTGACAGTTACCTTAAATTACTATTGGTAGCATTGTGACAAAGCAAGTGTAGTTCTGTTTGAATTGAACAGTTTTGAAGTGAACATTCTAGATTATAACATAGTGCATTGTGGGATATGGTTTTTAGGGCATTTACTGCAACAGTTATGGAGTTATACAATCACTAAATTTTATTAAAAATAGGTAAGTAAAGCAAAACAAAGCAATTAAAATATTTTAAATAAAAAATTTTCTACATCATGTAGTACATTTTTGTATTTATAGTTTTATAAAATAGTACTCCTTTCTACAAAATCAATATAATATGTGAGTTTCTTTCATTATAAACTCACAAATTTAATATGTATTGTAAGTTAATTGCTACTAATATCTTTTAAAGGCATCAGTATTTTTAGTAAGCTTTCACTTATAAATTATAATAAAATTCTATTTTCTTTAGTTCTAGATAGGTACTCCTTAATTTGATCTGTGTGTAGTGGTTACGATATCAGAAATAAGGTTCTCAAATAACTATATATCTTACTATATAGCATGCAAAGATATAATGGCATACCTGTTTATATTTTTATTGGTTTTATTTTATCCCTGAAAGAATGAAATTGATTGCACTTAGTTATGGCTTTGTCCAATACATATCAATATAATTGTAACAGAAGGATGTTTATTTACACATTCTTATAGATATATTTTATGTGATTAATGTTTCCATGTACATATTTTTCTTATTACCTTCTAATTTCTCTGACCTTTCATCGACAATAACTAACATTTTATGTTAGCCTGCTTGCAATTTGATAGAAAATACTAATACATAACAAAATCATTATTAACAAATGTATATACATACATATTTCTTCCAGGGAAGTTTTAAAATTTAGGTAATAATAATTTCAAATTACTAAAATACAATATTGTAAATTTTGTGAAGAATTCCTTCCTGAATAAGCTTTTCATCAATATTTTATAGTATTTTTGCTATACTCATCCTTTGGTAATTACTCAGTGGTACAAGTAATTTTTTAAATGTCATAATTCTCTCAATTCATCTTAGAGGTATAGCCCTCTCCTAACTCCCCTTCTATCTCTTTAAGATCAGAGGTAGCTCAATCTCTCCAGTTAAATGGAAACAGCAAGTCAGTTTAATATTTCATGTTATCGTACCCAATGTACCCTTTTCTTTGGTCACACACAGAGGTGCTCAGGACTCATTACTTGCTCTTTTCTCAGGCATCCCTTGTGTCCTTATGGAATTCACACGAACATAACGGGTGCTGGGGATCAAATTTTGGTTGGCTGTGAGAAGGCATATATGCCCACCCACTGTAATACGACTCTGGTTTCCCTAATAACAGTTTGGACATTTTTTAGGTACAGGAAAATGAAATCTCTTTCATGCATATAAATTCAACATGGTATCTAGTCATGACAATGAAAACAGTCTTAGCTGATGATTATGAGAAAAAAAGGATTAGATAATAAACATAATACTACTACCTAAACTAAAAAATAGTCTAATAAGATAAGTGTCAATTTAGTTTATCAACTAGTTAATAAGGAAAATAAAAGTGTTCTTTATGGCTTTATAAAAAAAAGTTGAAATAAAAAGTATTGTTGAAATGCTCAGATTTGTTTGGTTTCACAAAGGTCTCTATAGAGTCATACTATCCAAATAAGTAAAAGTGAAGTGTACAGTACCATATGACTTAATAGTTGGGTCTTTCATTTCTCTGAGAATTTCATTTTCAAAGAAATGAATAGAAGTAAAACTAGATTTTTTTCATTATTTCTCACCAATTTATATTTTCTTCTTAATATTATGACTCTCAGGGTAAAATAGTTTAAATATTAAAACTCACAATAATCATAAAAAGTCACATTTGTCATAAAATATCTACTCGATCATTTTAAAAATTATATTTCCTACAAACCAAAATTCTGAATTTTGGCCCAAAATTCCTTAAAAAAGTTCAGAGTCTCAGCCTAGATATCAAAACTATTGAGATAAACAGGGTAGAAAAGAGTATACAACTGCTAGGGAACTGATCTTGAACATGACCTATTTGGATTAGCTTCCAGGCACCATATATGGTCCTCCCAGGTCTAACAGGAGTGATCCCGAAGATGGCTGCGTGTGGCCCTAAAACAATACAAAGTATTGCATAGTAAATTCTGGTATTTTTCAAATTAAGTTGCTAAAGTGGACCGATGAGATAGTACAGCAAGTTGTTTGTCATGCATGCTGTTATCCCAGGTTCAATCCCTGGCATTCCACATGGTCCATAGTACACTGCCAGGAATAAATTTTGAGTGCAAAGCCAGCAGTAACCCCTGAACATTGATGGATGTGGCTCCCAAAAAAGTTATAAAAATAAAGCAAAGACTATTGTTAGCTCATCTTCAGATTAATACACTTTAATATATGTGCAATGACATGTTTTAAATTATTTTTTGATACAGCTGCCTGAGGAAAAAACTAATAGGTGATTTAAGAAATGAAAATAAATGTATTTGTGATCATCTGCTTCTTTTCAGATTAGGAAGCAAAATTAGTGGTTGGGGGGAAGGGCAATAGAATGAAACATCAATCTGCTTTTAAAACTTATTTCATTATTTTTTCACATAAGCTTGGGAAATCACCCATGTAAAGTTATTTACATACATAAATAGAAAGGCTTGAGCTTTCTAGAAAACTCTACACGCAAATCCTGTCTTTGTTGCCAAGTTCCTTTTTGATCTTGAGAAATCAAATTAAATTTCAGTGCTTCAATTATTTTATCTATAAAATAGATAAAATATCTCATAGGACTTTTTCTGGGAAAGGTAAATGTACATAAAGCACTTAGCACATTGCTCGTCTGAGTGATTTGACAAATGTTTGCATATTCCTCGAATCTGAACCAATATATTTAGTAAACTTTTTTGGATGACCTAAAATTGTAGACTTAAACTATCTGTGTGAAGAACAATAAGTCACTGAATACTATATTAACCAAAGACTAAGCTTGTGATATTTGAGAAAAATAAAGTATTTTTTAGCTTCTTTAATCCTTATCATGAATAAAAGCAATAATTCTATACTGCATGCACGCAGGTTTCCTCAAATAAAAGCATTCCGTTTCTCGCCAATGTTTACACCTTTAAAAAAGCTTAATCTATTTAATATGTTCAAGATTCCAAAGATTACTTAAAACTGCATGACATAAATATGTAACACGGGTTTGGAAGGTGTTCAGATGAATACCAGAGAGTGTTCTCTCTGATTGGGAACAGCATCCCTTATCTGGAGTGACATCAGGTGACACCCGTGAATGTTATTTTAAATCATTGGATATGCTTGTTGTTCCAACTGAACCGGCACCTGGTGAAATATGCAGCTGAGGGGATGGCAATTTTAAAATAAGTGAATCGGAGATTATTTTTAATTTCAATTTCAAATGCTATAATCACCTGTATTTAATATTAGCCATATTTAGACAAGCTGCCTGTCTCCACTTAAATGTATCCTCTTTACCTCTGTCATTCTGCACTCAACAGTGTAACTGCTTTCTTTCAATATGTAGATTTACCTGCTTCCATAGCTGGATTGTCATTAACACTGTCACAAACTAATTATTTGTGTAGACCTATTTATTATTGAACTAGTAAAATCTTCACCCCCCAACTGCCTCTTCTCAGGTCACCTTGTAAGCAGAACTTTGCATTTTTCAATTCTCCGTTGATTTGCTCTTCACCTGAGTGTATATTAAAGTTGTTCTACTTTCCTTATGACAAGTCTTATCTGGCTAATTCATACACCTTCCCGGACTGCTATCCTTTGTTACAGTCCTACGACAGTACTTTTATTAAAATATTTCTAATAACATTACATTAAAAAGGTATTATAACAAATTTTACACACTAAATCTCAAAATTAAATTTGAATTTGGTAGTATATGTGAATTGACCCAGAGCCTAGGAAATCTAGGTCATATATATAGAACAGAAACTCAAGGATATCAATAATATTAACAGTGCGAGGCAAATTAATCTTCTATTCTCAAGAAATTAATATTAGTACTTGGGATAACAGTCATGATATGGTGCTACAGTACAGACAGGATGTTAGAAAGTATGTGTTGAGCATGCATTCTCACAACATACATTCTCATAATGTATGAGAATTGTGAGAGTCTCATAATGGCCTAAAAGATAAAAAAAAATCAAATTAGTTACGACTTTTACAAGGACCAACAGTATGTTGGAGAAAGTACAAGTATACTCAGTGCAACAAGAACAATAATAGTAATAATATGATAAATACATGAAATAAAACAGCTGAGGAAGAAAACAATTCTTTTCCAACATTGTGCTTTTCCAATAAATATTAATAATAAATATCAACATTTTGTTTTTCCAATAGATATTGTTTATTAACCTACAAATTCAGCTTTTATAAACTCAATTAGCCAACTGTTAGTCAAATTTAAACTAGCTTCCAATTAAATTCATGCCAATGGTTACTTTTTTTTTTTTTTTTGCTTTTTTGGGTCACAGCCGGCGATGCTCAGGGGTTACTCCTGGCTCTGCACTCAGGAATTACTTCTGGCGGTGCTCGGGGGACCATATGGGATGCCGGGATCGAACCCAGGCCGGCATGAGCCGGCTGTGTGCAAGGCAAATGCCCTACCGCTGGGCTATCGCCTCCGGCCCTCCAATGGTCACTTTTCTTATTGTGAAAGGACTTCAATCAAACGCAGCATTAATGTTTTTTTTTGTTTTTTATGTTTCAGCTCCTTAAATCACATCCATTATTCTATTATTCTCCATTAAATAAATGAGTACATTGATTAGTCAAAAATGTAGCAGAGAAACAGAGCAAAATCTGGGGTGCATGCCTGGTATAAAAGGCCCCATGTGAAGACTGGTGGTCCTGAAATCTCTGGGGACTTCAGTGGTCTCCAGTACCGCTGTGCTGTTAGCACCATATTGCTGGCAAGGCGTTGAACTGTCACGCAAAGTATTTCTCAGAGTTACCTTTGCGCCCTCTGAGCACTGCTTCAGAGACCCAAATAAAGTTATAAGTAATAACTTTGAATTATTTAACTACAGTTTAAATATTAGAATTGAGGTTTCAAAGAATATTGATAAAGCTTGAAATTTTCTTGATATAATGATAATATAGAGTACCTACGAAATAAAGATATGATGGCCAATATATCATATGTATATGTATATATCCAAAAGTTTTTAATTGAATGAATATAGATCACAGGAAGGTAAATGTCTAGTACCCAATAAACGAAAATAGGAATTATTCTAGAAACTGAAATAGAGGATAAAACAAATATCCAGCAATGCCCCATTCATGTCAATATCCTCACAGATTTGGGTTTTTTTGGTTCGCTTTGGGCCAAATCCAGTGATTCTCCTGGCTATGCAATCAGAAATTATTCATGGCAGGGTTGAAGGACCATACTGGATGCCATGGATCGAACCCACGTCGGTTGCATGTAAGGCAAACACTTTGCCAGCTGTGCTATTGCTACAGCCTCTGATAGATTTGGAACAGAGACAGGTTATCCTTTACTATAGATACAGGAACTAACATTTTCATTCTGAAAATAGGCTATGTGTTTTTATTTGAAACATTTTTCATGGAAATATTTACATATATGACCCAAAATGTAAATTTTGAAATTAAACTATCATCAATAGTGAAATTTTTTTGCAATGATCATTGTTTATGTATTTTGTGGTGAGAAGCCAGCTGTGCAGTGTCTCATTCCTTGCAAAGTCATTTATTTGCAGGTTCCTAGACAGTATTTCCTTGAAGAAGCCAAAACAATGTTACAAAGAATGCAGATTATTTTGAATATGATAATGAATTGCAAAAGTAGTTCTATTATAAAACTTCTGTATATGGCTAGAAACTGAAAGACAATAAGGATGAGAAATTACACTTAATTTTGAAAGTTTATAAATTTAAAGCCTAATGAACATGAATTTTTGCAGTAACATCTAAAGACTTTCTTTGTGTAGACCAATTTCTATTTATGTTCCTACACTCCCTCTCCCTCTTTGTTTCTTTATGTCTCTGTCCCTCTCTATCAGTCTTTCTCTTCTTCTGACATGCTCTCTCTCTCTCTCTCTCTCTCTCACACACACACATACATACACACATGATTCAGAAGAAACTTGTGGTTCTTTCTGATGCCCGCACTGATACTCCATAGTAAGAAAATCACATAAATAATAGTTCATATATTGCTACATGAACAGAAGTAGTTAGTCTCACCAATTGCTCATTGTAGAGCATTTAATCTTTTATGTATGCTAAGTGCATATTAAAAATGTCATGAAGAAAACGTATCGTTTGGTAGTAATAAGTGTAAGACAACATGAATCATAAAAGGACAATGTATTTTAATGGCCCAGTAAAGATCAAATGATGGAAAATCTAATAGAAGTTAAACCTATAAATAGCTGGGCTTCCTGCAGAGAAGGAAAATTAAATACATCCCAATTAAAAAAGAGTGAAGACACATTTAATTCATTTGAGAAGAAATAAGTGAATTTATGCATTCAAGAGAATCAATACAATTTGTTATTCACAGATTATAAAATTGATTAATGCCTACTATACATGAAATTAACATTAGAGCCAGTAAAATAACATATACAGCATAAATCAGCAAATTATTTTTGAAATCAAACTAAAAATTACCTGAAAAAATTAAATAGCCTTCTTGTATATTGTCATAAGGAGTTAGCTATTTTATACTGCTACTGTGAGTTATGCCTTAATCAAGAGGCTAGATTTATTAAGGGGTATTGTTGCAATACCAGTTAAACAAGAATAAGAGTAAAAACATAAATAAAAGAAGGAAGCTACTAACATTATGCAAAGCACATAATAGAGGTAAATTGGGGTGGATAGACACAAAAAGACAGTAAATGAGTATGCAAATGCAACAGGAAGAAAGCTCTCCTTAGTGTGTATCGATTGAGTATTTTATATAGCTAAAAATTATATATCAATAATCAGCTTGAAAAAGAAATGGCAAGTATTCTATAAGTGCTGTGAACCAAAAGGATGATTAAGAAAATCATTGTTCAGACCAGAAGATTGTAAAGTGGGTTGGGTGTTTACTCTGCACACGTTTACCAGGGTTCAATCCCCCTGCACGTATATGGCCTCTTCTACCCTACCAGGAGTGACCATGAGTTATATAGTACAGGAGTGAACTTTGAGCAACCGAGGCATGGCCTAACCCCTCGCTCCCAAAAAAAAATCACTGTTTCTCCAAATTCTGCAATATATTTATATAAATAAATTATAATTTATGTTAATTAGTCCAAGTTGTTTCTATATAAATAGATATGCAACATCAACTGTATATTGTATATATACTTTATGCATGTACTAGACTTATAATTCTAAATATTATAAGCATAAAAAAGAAACAGTCGCAATCATGTCATTAATTTCATTGAGATTAAATAAATAAGACCAAATAAGACAAGATAGATATATTTATGAAATAAATCACAGTGAAAATAATTGAGTAATCCATTTTTTCAGCTATACAGTGATAGGAGAAAAGATTATTTAGACAATAGATCGAAGACTTCTAGTCAGTTCATCAGAGTGGAAACTGTGCCAGATATACACAATCACATAAACACATTATGTGTATTCCTATGATGTACCATTCACATAAGTAAAATATAGGACCACGGCAAGATAAACGAGACTATACCATTTAGAAGTCTTATTACCAGAATCAGATAAGTCTCCTGTGATTTGTGCACTTCTATCATTGACATTGGAAACAATGAATACCAACTGATCCTTGTTCAACTTCACTTTTAAATTGATTATATCTACAGTGATATGGTGGAGCAAAACATATTTAGATTTGTGTTTTCTTTTGCGTCACAGCCGGCAATGCTCAGGGTTTACTCCTGGCTCTGCACTCAGGAATTACTCCTGGCGGTGCTCAGCGGACCACATGTGATGCTGCAGATCAAACCCAGGTCCGCCGCATGCCGCCCTACGCATGGAACAATTGCCTCGCCCTAGATTGGGTTTTTGATTAATTTAATATTCATATGGTTTCAATCAAGAAATATAATCTTCCATAAGCTTCATTTCCTCTTTTGTAAAACAGAGACCATATATAAATATAAAATTTACACCTATCTTTCTTGTTCACATAATGCCAAATGAATGGAACAAAATATTTTTAAGCAAAAACATTACTACATTCCTAGTACATTGTTTTCCACTCTGTGTCTATGGAGTTGTTATTTTACTAAACTTCTATGGTACAGTGAATTGATCATAACCACAAAACTAAGCATCCTGTTCATTTTTCTTTATTTTTATGACATAAATCCATGAGACCAAGCCCCAAGTCTTTCTCAGCAAGTAATTCAATACATTTATGCTCACTTGTATCACTTGTCTTCCCATTGTTCATCAATTTGCTCAAGTGGGTGCCAGTAACGTCTTCATTCATTGGGAATGAGGTCGATTATTGTTACTGTTTTTGGAATATCGAATACACCATGGGTAGCTTGCCAGGGTAGTTTGCCAGGCTCTGCGGTGGTTCTGGGCTCATACCAGGAGGCCCAGTCTTTTCTATGTCAGACCATCAACCATCCAGAGCCCATGGGGCAGAGCCCTGGTGTAGACAAGCCCGTCTCCTGTCTGCCACCTGCTGATGCAGCCAGGCACCACAGACACACCTGCAACACCTCGAGGGGCAGGACATATATGCTCAGTGTATGATAAATGATAAACACTAATATTTTCATTGTTTTATTATGTAAAACTAAAAAAAAAACCAAGTGAACAAAAAAATTTTATTTGCAATCCTTGGGGTGCTCTCAGCAACACTTAGTGTTTCCTCCTTAATCTGTGCTCAGAGTTCATGCCTCATGGTTTTCAAGATATCATATGTCATACTATTGATTGAAACAACATTGGCCATAAGCAATACAAGTAACTTACACTCTATATTATCATTCTTGCCCTAAATTCTTACTATCATGTTAAAATTTTCATCATGTATGGATAAAGGTTTCTATAAATATAGAGAAATTTTAACCTATATCAATTAAGATTTTCTTCTTTAATTAATCTCACAAAAATATTTTGTCTTTAGGGCCAGAGAGATATTGCAGGGAGTAGGCGCTTATGCGTTGCATGCAGTCAACTTGGTTCGATCCTCGGCATCCCCATATGGCTCACTGTCAACCACCATAAATAATTCCCGACTGCAGAGCCAAGAGTAAGCCCTAAGCATCACCGGATGTGACCCAGAAAGAAATAAATATATTGTTTTAAAGACCTTAATATTCTAATTCACACCATCCATCCATTAACGTTGATTTTCCTATTATATTAAAGGTAATTAAAAAAAAATGTCCTTGCCCACATCTTGTCCACAATTCCACAAGATACTGAATCGATTAATTCTCAAGAAAGTCATGATATAATTAGGACATTTATTTTTAGCTTAATGTACAGATTAGGTTGTAAAACTTAGATACTTTTAAATGACTTTTCCCCTGTTATAATTAATAGCTATCAAGGTCTTCTAAGAATAGGATTATTTCCCCACACTGTATTTTCTTTATACATTTCACATCTATCACCAAGCAAATCAAATCTTCATGTACTTGAAATTAAAGGTCAGTATACAGCTTTACTTTACTTTTAGAGTAAACCATTTAAAAAGCTGTAAGTTTATTTATAATCTTTCTATATAATTTGTCATTCGATTTTTTTTTACAGTTGAACAAGTCTCCTGATTGGTTACAATTTGAAATTTCAAGCATTTCTAATGGAAAAATAGGTATTCAATTAGATTTTCATTTATAACTCTTGTCAGACTAAGGTTGAGGAGACCCTAATACACAGTAGTTATAACCTTTTAAAAGTAGAATATAATATTTCAAAAAATTGTAATGAATTTTATGTGTCAACACAAAATAAAAACTTATCAAAATTTTGGCTATGCAATCAATGCAAGGGACCACCTTCAGATTTTGGAATTCACTTTAAGTCATGTTCAATAAGATTATGTTTAAAATGAAGTCAACCTGTCATAAGACAAATTGGGAAGGGGTAGAAAAACTGCCAATTAACAAACTACAGAACATTTACTAATCTGAATATTCAAGAATCACAAATCATTAATCATAGCAAACCACCTGCTGGGGACACTGTAACCCAGCATAAAATCTGCCATGTTCATAATTGTCATTTAAACAGAAAATTCATCCAGGGAACAACAGCATTCAAGATGACTTGATTGAACTTCAATTAGTTTTGAAAATAAAAATGTATTCTCAATACATTTCAAAGACTATTATAGTAAGGCTGAAAATTACAACTGTTACATGTTACATTGCATTTGATCAATTATTAAATATAATTATTAACTATTTTACCTTCTAAAATCTGAAGATACTACTGAATGTGGAAAGTAAGCTGCTATAAGTTCTAGGAAGTTTTGATATTTATGTACTTATCGCTCTCCACACAGATACACCCGGCACAGCAGAAACCAGCTTTCCCCATTAAACCCCCTGCATTCCATGGACCCACGAGAGCAACTTCCAACCCGAGCCCACCATCCCGATGGAGCCTCGGAAGAGCCCAGAGAAACCCCACACCTTGCTGGCAGTGATCTTCACCATCCACACTCCTCAGCTCATAAGATCTCCACCCAGACAGATTAATCCAGTCTCCAGCCCGACTTGTCGAAACCCAGCCTACAAGGACCCACCCTGCAGAGACCGCCCCTTCAGAGGAGAGTATTTCAAGCCCAGGAATGCTTGAGCCACAGACACAGATACACCCAGCAGAGCAGAAACCAGCTTTTCCCATTGCGGGCCGGGCCGCGATTTACCTCCAAATTGCTGTGAATATTCTACCCACCCCTCTGAGAGAGCCCCACAAAGTAATAGAGTATAGCGCCCGCATGGCAGAGCCTGGCAAGCTGTCTGATGCGTGTTCGATATGCCAAAACCAGTAACAAAAATGTTTATTTTCCTGAACCCGAAAGAGCCCTTAATACGGCAGCAGTAAGAAAGGCAAACAAGCAGTGCCTGATAAAATTTCACGGCCATCCTAGGCTGCCAAAGCGAAGAAGGACTAAAATGACTGTCTGTACTTTCAATGCACGTGAGCTGGCATCGGAAGCATATATTGAGGATCTGATGGTACAAGCCAAAAGATCAAGTACGACATCATTGGTCTGACTGAGACGAGGAGGCGTCAGTTGCATCATGCTGTATTTGACACCGAGAAGAATTGTTCCTTGGAACATGCGACGAAAGAGGCATCGGTGGCGTTGGTGTCCTTGTCAACACGAACATGGCCGTCAACATTGATTCATTTGAATGCCTAACAAACCGGATAGGATGATTACACTTGAAGAGATGTGGCCCACTGCCAGCAATTTCTATCTTCATTGTCTACGCACCAACATCCACATACAAAGGAGATGAAATTGAGAAATTCTACATGGAACTGGAGGAGTTCTAATAAAAAAGATCACACCTTCTACAAGATCATAGTCGGTGATTTTAATGCCAAGATAGGACCAGAGAAGATCGGCTGAAGAACTCCACATCGGGACCCATGGCCTAGAATGGAACGAACAGGGTTGAGAGACTATCTGAGTTCATCATGTCCACCAAGACCATTCATGGGAACTCACAGTTCCAGAAGGCTGAAGCGAAACGTTGGACATGGGAATCTCCTGGTGGACAGTTCCACAATGAAATTGACCACATCATCTTCAATCGACGGTTTTGTCTGACCGATGTTGCTGTCGTCCCCAAATTCCAAACAGGATCGGACCACCATCTCCTTCATGCAAAATTCTACTTCCCACAATGGGGGAGAAAAGGCTGCAAAGTTTAAGAAGAGAACTCCCAGAACGACCACCAACTGGGAACTCTTTTGGCACCATTGCAGCAACATGGGAAGATACCACCATTGACGACATCGATGAAGAATACAACCGACTGGTTCAGCACCTCCATGATTGTGCGAAGAATGCCGAGAGAGAGACACACACAAAGGACGCCTTGTCTTCAGAAACTCTCGAGCTCATTCGCCAAAGTGGCAAGGCGCGAGCCTCAGGAGACCAAATGCTAACGTCCAAGCTTGCTAAACAGTGCAGAGAAGTGATAAAAGAAGACCTCAAAGACAGAAGAGCAGAAATACTGGAAGATGCAGCAGAAGCCGGGAAAAGCATTCACACCCCCGCCTTCGTCCTTCGCCAACTATAAGACCAAGATGACTGCCCTCCGACGCCCTGATGGATCTATCACATCTTCCAGAAAGGCAATGGAGAAGATTATCCAGGACTTCTACTCAAATCTCTTTGATAGCCACATCCACCTGCCCACATACCAAATTCCACAGGATGGATATGTCATTCCCAACGTTCTCCCTTCTGAAATCCGACATGCCATCTCGTCGGTAAAGAAGGGAACAGCACCAGGCCCAGACAAAGTCAGACCCGAACACCTGAAGAATCTGCCGTCGGTACTCATCAATACACTAGCTCGGCTCTTCACACGCTACCTGTCCAAATGCAAGGTGCCCTCCCAATGGAAAACCAGCAGGACAGTTCTACTGTTCAAGAAGGGAGACATTCACGACATCGGCAACTATCGCCCCATCTGCCTGTTGTCTGTCATCTACAAGCTGTTTACACGAGTCATCCTGAACAGGATTGGCAGAACACTAGATGAAGGACAACCATGCGAGCAAGCTGGCTTCGGAAAGGATTCAGCACAATCGACCATATCCACACAGTAACCAAGCTCATTGAGGTTTGTAGGGAGTACAAGATGCCGCTCTGTCTCACGTTCATTGATTTACAGAAAGCCTTTGATTCTGTGGAGACTGAAGCAGTCATCGAAGCCCTAGCCAAACAGGGGTGTTCAAACCCAATACATCAAGATCCTTCGTGAGCTGTATTACGGATTCACCACCAGGATCTCACCATTCTACAAAGAAGTGATCATTGATGTCAAAAGAGGGGGTTCGACAGGGTGATACCATTTCACCAAAACTCTTCAGTGCCACCCTCGAGAACATCATGCGACAATTAGAATGGGAAGGAATGGGAGTGAAGATAGATGGTCGGCAACTACACCACCTCCGCTTCGCTGATGACATCGTTCAAATAACACCAAACATTAGCCAAGCGGCACAAATGCTGGCTGACTTTGACCGAGAATGTGGAAAGATAGGTCTACAGCTGAATCTGAAGAAAACTATGTTCATGAAAAATGAACTAGTTCCTGAGGCCCCATTCACTCTCAATGGAACAAACATCTCTGAATGCAGCAAAGTTATGTGTACCTAGGCTCCAGAAGTCAACATGATGAACGACCTAAAACCTGAGCTGCGCAGGAGGAAGGGAGCTGGCATGGAATGCCTTCAAAAGGCATCGAAGAAATAGCTAAAAGGACAAAGAACCTCCGGCTCCGGGCACATCTCTTCGACTCCACCGTTCTCCCTGCATTAACATACACCTCAGAGACCTGGGCCCTACGAAAGCAGGATGAGAATGCTATCCGGGTCTCCCAGAGAGGAATCGAAAGAGCTATGCTTGGAATATCACGCCTCACTCAAGTGAGAGAAGGAATCCAGAGTTCTGACCTCCGTCGCTATTCCAGAATCAGGGACGCTGTCTCGTTTGCCAAGGCATCGAAAATCAGATGGGCTGGACATGTAATGCGATTTGGAGACAACCGCTGGACTAGAGCCATTACCGACTGGATCCCACGGGATGTCAAAAGATCACGTGGCCGCCCACCTACAAGATGGTCAGACTTCCTTGTAAAGACCCTGAAGGAACGGTTTGAGGCTCTTCATATTCCTGAATCAACCAGATGCCATTGGGCTACATTGGCACGTGATAGGGGTCCAATGGAAATGTTACTGGCGCCCGCTCGAGCAAATCGATGAATAACGGGATTCAAGTGATCAAGTGATCAAATGATTACTCTCCACAATAGCACATGCACATTCACTTATATCACAAATTGTTATAGACTGTTAGGTGAACTCTTACTATAATGGAGCTGCACTGAAATCACTTTACTGAAAATTTTTAGTAGAAAAAATTTTCTTAGAAAATATATTTGTGTATTTTCCAGCTTTTTTGAGAAAGGTGTGATACATCTCAAAAACGGATTAATTTTTCATCATAAGCCACGCAAATACCCCCTGGTAAGTTTTGAGTTTGTTTACTGATAAACATATTATTGGAAATAATATCAAGGAAAAAATGTACTACTTTATTGTACTTTGGCACTTTCCTTCATTTCAAACTGATATGCTGACCAACTTTGAATACAAAAGATAAT
>JAJIBD010026610.1:0-14088 GCA_021461705.1 Cryptotis parvus
ACAGGTACACCCAGCAGAGCAGAAACCAGCTTTCCCATTGAACCCCTGCATTCCATGGACCACGAGAGCAACTTCCACCCGAAGTCCACCATCCCGATGGAGCCTCGGAGGAGCCCCAGAGAAACCCCCCTACACCTTGCTGGCAGCTACTCAGGCACAACCATACCTGCAGCTGGTAAGATCTCCCCCCAGCATAATCCAGTCTCCAGCCCAGATTAATCCAGTCTCCAGCCCAGCTTGTCAGAAACCCAGCCTACAAGGACCCGCCCTGCAGAGACCCGCCTTCAGAGGAGAGTACTTCAAGCCCAGGAATGCTTGAGCCTAAGACACAGGTACACCCAGCAGAGCAGAAACCAGCTTCCCCATGCACGCTGGCCTGCTTTGTGGCCCTCGTTGATGTACCCTCCAAATTACCACAAATATTCTACCCACCCTCTGAGAGAGCCCCACAAAGTAATGAGAATATAGTGCCCGCATGGCAGAGCCTGGCAAGCTGTCCAATGCGTGTTCGATATGCCAAATCCAGTAACAAAAATGTTTATTTTTCTGACCCCCAAAGAGCCCTTAATACGGCAGCAGTAAGAAAGGCAAACAAGCAGTGCCTGATAAAATTTCACCGGCTGTCCTAGGCTGCCAAACGAAGAAGGACTAAAAAATGACTGTCTGTACTTGCAATGCACGCACACTGGCATCGGAAGCATATATTGAGGATCTGATTCTGCAAGCAAGAAAGATCAAGTACGACATCATTGGTCTGACTGAGATGAGGAGGCGCCAGTCGTATCATGCTGTATTTGACACCAGAGAAGAATTGTTCCTTGGAACATGTGATGAAAGAGGCGCCGGTGGCGTTGGTATCCTTGTCAACATGAACATGGCTGTCAACATTGATTCATTTGAATGCCTAACAAACCGAATAGGACGATTACACTTGAGGAGATGTGGCCACTGCCAGCAATTTCTATCTTCATTGTCTATGCACCAACATCCACATACAAAGAAGACGAAATTGAGAAATTCTACATGGAATTTGAGGAGTACTATAAAAAGATCCCACCTTCTACAAGATCATAGTCGGTGATTTTAATGCCAAGATAGGACCAAGAAGATCGGGCTGAAGATAGGGCTGGAGCGATAGCCCAGCTGGTAGGGCGTTTGCCTTGCACGCGGCCGCCTATGTCGGCCCGGTTCGATCCCCCGCATCCCATATGGTCCCCCGGGCACCGCCAGGAGTGATTCCTGAGTGCAGAGCCAGGAGTAACCCCTGAGCATCGCGGGAAGCACCCAAAAGCAAAAAAAAAAAAAAAAAAAAAAGATCGGGCTGAAGAACTCCACATCGGGACCCATGGCCTAGAATGGAACGAACAGGGTGAGAGACTATCTGAGTTCATCATGTCCACCTGTCCACCAAGACTATTCATGGGAACTCACAGTTTCAGAAGGCTGAGCGAAACGTTGGACATGGGAATCTCCCTGGCGGACAGTTCCATAATGAAATTGACCACATCATCTTCAATCGACGGTTTTGTCTGACCGATGTTGCTGTCGCCCCCAAATTCCAGACAGGATCGGACCACCGTCTCCTTTGTGCAAAATTCTACTTCCCGCAACGGGGGAGAAAAAGCTGCAAAGTTTAAGAAGAGAACTCCCAGAACGACCACCAACTGGGAACTCTTTGGCACCATTGCAGCAACATGGGAAGATACCATCATTGATGACATCAATGAAGAATACAACCGACTGGTTCCAGCACCTCCATGATTGTGCGAAGAATGCCGAGAGAGAGAAAGACACAAAGGACGCTTGTCTTCAGAAACTCTTGAGCTCATTCGCCAAGCGTGGCAAGGCGCGAGCCTCAGGAGACCAAATGCTAACGTCCAAGCTTGCTAAACAGTGCAGAGAAGCGATAAAAGCAGACCTCAAAGACAGAAGAGCAGAAATACTGGAAGATGCAGCAGAAGCCGGGAAAAGCATTCGCACTGCCCGCCTGTCCTTCACCAACTATAAGACCAAGATGACTGCCCTCCGACCCCTGATGGATCTATCACATCTTCCAGAAAGGCAATGGAGAAGATTATCCAGGACTTCTACTCAAATCTCTTTGATAGCCACATCCACCTGCCCACATACCAAATTCCACAGGATGGATATGTCATTCCCAACGCTTCTCCCTTCTGAAATCCGACATGCCATCTCGTCAGTAAAGAAGGGAACAGCACCAGGCCCAGACAAAGTCAGACCCGAACACCTGAAGAATCTGCCGTCGGTACTCATCAATACACTAGCTCGGCTCTTCACATGCTACCTGTCCGAATGCAAGGTGCCCTCCCAATGGAAAACCAGCAGGACAGTTCTACTGTTCAAGAAGGGAGACATTCACGACATCGGCAACTATCGCCCCATCTGCCTGTTGTCTGTCATCTACAAGCTGTTTACCCAGTCATCCGTGAACAGGATTAGCAGAACACTAGATGAAGGGACAACCATGCGAGCAAGCAGGCTTCCGGAAAGGATTCAGCACAATCGACCATATCCACACACAGTAACCAAGCTCATTGAGGTTTGTAGGGGAGTACAAGATGCCACTCTGTCTCACGCTCATTGATTTACAGAAAGCCTTTGATTCTGTGGAGACTGAAGCAGTCATCGAAGCCCTAGCCAAACAGGGTGTTCAAACCCAATACATCAAGATCCTTCGTGAGCTGTATTACGGATTCACCACCAGGATCTCACCATTCTACAAAGAAGTGATCATTGATGTCAAAAGAGGGGTTCGACAGGGTGATACCATTTCACCAAAACTCTTCAGTGCCACCCTCGAGAACATCATGCAACAATTAGAATGGGAAGGAATGGGAGTGAAGATAGATGGTCGGCAACTACACCACCTCCGCTTCGCTGATGACATCGCTCTAATAACACCAAACATTAGCCAAGCGGCACAAATGCTGGCTGACTTTGACCGAGAATGTGGAAAGGTAGGTCTACAGCTGAATCTGAAGAAAACTATGTTCATGAGAAAATGAACTAGTTCCAGAGGCCCCATTCACTCTCAATGGAACAAACATCTCTGAATGCAGCAGTTATGTGTACCTAGGTCGAGAAGTCAACATGATGAACGACCTAAAACCTGAGCTGCGCAGGAGGAAGAGAGCCGGCATGGAATGCCTTCAAAGGCATCAAGAAATAGCTAAAAGGACAAAGAACCTCCGGCTCCGGGCACATCTCTTTGACTCCACCGTTCTCCCTGCATAAACATACGCCTCAGAGACCTGGGCCCTACGAAAGCAGGATGAGAATGCTATTCGGGTCTCCCAGAGAGGAATCGAAAGAGCTATGCTTGGAATATCACGCCTCACTCAAGTGAGAGAAGGAATCGGAGTTCTGACCTCCGTCGCTATTCCAGAATCAGGGACGCTGTCTCGTTTGCCAAGGCATCGAAAATCAGATGGGCTGGACATGTAATGCGATTTGGAGACAACCGCTGGACTAGAGCCGTTACCGACTGGATCCCACGGGATGTCAAAAGATCACGTGGGCCGCCCACCTACAAGATGGTCAGACTTCCTTGTTAAGACCCTGAAGGAACGGTTTGAGGCTCTTCATATTCCTGAATCAACCAGATGCCATTGGGCCACATTGGCACGTGATAGGGTCCAATGGAAATGTTACTGGCGCCTGCTCGAGCAAATCGATGAATAACGGGATTCAAGTGATCAAGTGATATATGTATGTATATCAAATGGGCAATTAATACATTCACTTTACATCTGTCTTTTTCCTTCTGGCCTAATTTTCTCAACATCATCCTCTCCCCATGTCCTCCATTTATAGGCGAATACCATAATTCATTTTTTTCCTAACAGCTGCGTGGTATTCCATTGTGTAGCTATACCACATATGTTCCCTATCAGATCATCGTTCTTAGGCATATTAGTTGTTTTTCAAATTCTGGCTATTGTGAATGAGTGCTGCTGTCAAAATAAAGTGCAGAGGGTGTTTCTGCTGTGTGTTTTTTTGGCGTCCCAGAGTATATTCCCAGGAGTGGCTAGGGTCTCCTGGCTCAAGTGGGAGCTCTCCAGGACTATATTTTAGAAGAACATGAAGTGATAAAAATTCTGGAACCACATGAACCGAAGTCTTAATGTCTCACGTGGAGAGAAAACCGCTGGCTTAAAATTTATGAAAATGGGGAAATGAATAAACATATTATTTTCTGTTAAAAAATTATATTAACTTTAAATATTGATCACTTGATCACTTGAATCCCGTTATTCATCGATTTGCTTTCGAGCGGGCGCCAGTAACATTTCCATTGGACCCTATCACATGCCAATGTAGCCCAATGGCATCCTGGTTGATTCAGGAATATGGAAGAGCCTCAAACCGTTCCTTCAGGGTCTTGACAAAGGAAGTCTGACCATCTTGTAGGTGGCGCCCACGTGATCTTTTGACATCCCGTGGGGATCCGGTCGGTAATGGCTCTAGTCAGCGGTTGTCTCCAAATCGCATTACATGTCCAGCCCATCTGATTTTCGATGCCTTGGCAAAATGAGACAGCGTCCCTGATTCTGGAATAGAGCGTGGAGGTCAGAACTCAGGATTCCTTCTCACTTGAGTGAGGCGTGATATTCAAGCATAGCTCTTTCGATTCCTCTCTGGGAGACCCGGAATAGCATTCTCATCCTGCTTTCGTAGGGCCCAGGTCTCTAGGCGTATGTTAATGCAGGGAGAACGGTGGAGTCAAAGAGATGTGCCCAGAGCCGGAGGGTTCTTTGTCCTTCTAGCTATTTCTTGATGCCTTTGAAGGCATTCCATGCTCTCTCTTCCTCCTGCGCAGCTCCAGGTTTTAGGTCGTTCATCATGTTGACTTCTCGACCTAGGTACACATAACTGCTGCATTCAGAGATGTTTGTTCCATTGAGAGTGAATGGGGCCTCTGGAACTAGTTCATTTTTCTTGAACATAGTTTTCTTTAGATTTAGCTGTGGACCTATCTTTCCACATTCTCGAGTCATCAGTTTCAATGTAACTCGTTTAAGCTATATTAATGTCCTTAATTTTAGATTCACTGCTTTCCATAATACATATGGAAGATTTTCTCCCCTCTCCAATGAGAGTTTTAGTCAACTACTTTGTGCTGTAGTTGGAAAATGTTTTGTTGGTTTGGGGAGGTGGGAGGGGACTACCTGGAAATTTTCAGGTGTTACACACCAGACTCAGGAATTACTCCTGCTAGTGTTCAGGATACTCACACTGGATGCTGGGGATCAAACCTGGATCAGCTCAAGCAAGAGCAACCACCCTATTTTTGTTCTATTGCTCTGCTCTCTGTGCTCAAACATTTTTGTTTAAGCTAAACAAAATAATTTCTTACAAATCTTAAGTATACATATTATAGTTTCTTTTATGTACAATTTAATAGCTACTTAACTAACTCCCAATGTGGCACAAATTAAAAACTTTTCCCCCAAAGAAACAGTGCGAAGGAATTTATATGGTTATAGATATGGGTGTAAAGGTCAGTTGTGGTTCTTAAATATTAATACATAGGTGGTACAAATACACATAAAATGGAGGCATTTCTAGTTTAGTTGGAGAAATGAAAATTAAGAGAGGATCTAAATAAAATAATGTATAATTGGTATAATTTAAAGAGTTAGTTATATTTTTTTGGCCTTGCTATCTGTCTGCTTTGTGAATTAGAGTGATATGTACCTCGTAGAAACTATCTGGGAGTGAATTCTATTTCTTTAAATGTGCTGGAAATTTAAAAAGAAGAGGACTAACAATAGAGTTTAAAGGTTTGGAAGAAGAGTTCACTAAGTAAATCCATCTGGACCTGGAGCTTTTATTTTTTGGGAGAGAACTACTGGACTATCATTTCACTTTCTGATAGTGATAGGCTTATTAGGATTTCCAAGTCTTATTAGTTCAGCCTAGGAAATTGTAGAAATCAAGGAATCTGTACCAATATCCTGATGAACACAGATGCAAAGATCTTCAACAAAGTGGGCAGCCTTGATATTTTGACGATCCCATGGGATTTAGTCTCTAACTGCTCTAGCCCGGTGGTGCGTCGCAAATGCATTACATGTCCAGCCCATCTGATTTCCGATGCCCAGCAAGCGAGGGCGGCGTCCTGAAACTCTGGAACAGCGACGGAGGTCAGAACTCTGGATTCCTTCTCACTTGAGTGAGGCATGATATTCCAAGTATAGCTCTTTGGATTCTCTCTGGGGAGACCCGAACAGCATTCTCATCCTGCTTTCATAGGGCCCAGGTCTCTGAGGCATATGTTAATGCAGGGAGAATGGTGGAGTAGAAAGATATGTCCAGAGCTGGAGGATTTTTTGTCTTTTTAGCTGTTTCTTCGATGATTTTGAAGTCATTCCATGCCACTCTTTTCCTCCTGCACAGCTCGGGTTTTAGGTTGTTCATCAGGTTGACTTCTCGACCTAGGTACACATGACTGCTGCATTCAGAGATGTTTATTCCATTGAGAGTGAATGGGGCCTCCGGAACTAGTTAGTTTTTCATGAACATCATTTTGTTGAGATTAGCTGTAGACCTATTCTTCCACATTTTCAGTCTAAAGTTATCCAGCATTTGTGCCGCTTGGCTAATGTTTGGTGTTATTAGAACGATGTCATCAGCGAAACGGAGGTGATGTACTTGCCGACCATCTATCTTCACTTCCAGTCAGCTTCCCATTCTAATTGTCTCATGATGTTCTCAATGGTGGCACTGAAGTTTTTGGTGAAATGGTATCACTCTTGCCGAGATCCCTCTTTTGACATTGATGATCACTTTATAGAATGGTGAGCTCAGGATTAATTTATAGAGGGATAGCATCGTATTTTATAGCATGAATATATATCTTACCATTGCCAGCATATTTCTCTTTTTTTTTGTTTGCTTTTTTGGGACATAGCCAGCAATACTCAGTGGTTACTCCTGGATCTTTGCTCAGGAATTACTCCTGGTGATGCTGGGGACCATATGGGATGCCAGGGATCATACCCAGGTCAGCGTAAGGGGGCAAATGCCCTACCCACCATTCTATCACTCCATCCCCATGCCAGCCTATCTCTTAATCTCCACTGAGGTCTAGACTCTGTCAGAATAATATTGCTTACTTTGCCTTTTAGTATTACAGAGTCATGTCTCGTTTGCCGAAGGCAAGTTGGTATGTCTCTTTGACCTAGCAGGATTATTTACAATCATGGATCCAAACATTTCCAAGTGAGCAATTGGAAAAACTATACATGTGTCCTGCATGGGAACCCGCGAGGTTAAGATAGATTCTCTGGAGCTAATACTCATGGTAGAAATATTCTTCTATAGAAAAGTCTTGAAATCCTCGAAATCCACCCACACTCCTATTATGGTTTGCTCCAGAGATTCCTAAGGCAGAACTCAGTTCTCTTAACATATGCTAAATGTTAGCAGAAGCCTAGAGCTCATTAGGGCATGTCCTCCAATAGCTTCAATCTTTTATAAAGAGTAAACAAAAAGGGAGAGATCTTGGATAGCTCCCTGTAAATGACAGTTGAAACAGTTAGGAAACCAGGATTCTGAACCTGACTATTTGACTATATAAAGCACCCCTGGGAGCATCTCGAGATTCCTAGTGCATCTGATGGAAGGTCAGCAACAAGGCCATGGGGCCTGGGAACTGGGCCAAAGAGTCAGCACCAGGGCCAGAAGGCCACAAGGCCAAGACAAGAACCCAGAGGGCTGGCCTGAAAAGAAAGGCAACCACAAAAAGAGAGGACCTAACGAAGAAAAGAGAAATAGAGACAGAGAAATAGAAATAGAGAAACAAAATAAACAGACAGACAGAAAATAGACTAAGAGACATAAGAGAGAAAGGACCTAAAAGAGAAGCCCTGAATACTGAGGACCTGAGAAGAGGGTTCACAAAGAGAGAATCTCTAGGACAAAAAGAGATGCCCTCGAAGAGAGGAAGTCCTGGAGAGGTCCCAAAGGAGGAGCCTGCTGAAACCTGCTGAAGAGAGAGAGAGAGAGAGAGAGAGAGAGAGAGAGAGATCTGGAGAGAAGTTTCTCAGTGAGATGGAGTAAAGTATTAGAGAAGAAAATTAAAAGGAGAGCTTCAAGAGCCTGTGGTTGGGTTCCTTTATCCATCGGTCAGAGAAACAGTCATTGGTCCCAGACATAGGCCAAGTCTTAATGATTGTGAGGTGCTGTTTAAAGCATACAACCAGGTCAGTGCTTTGAAGTGACAAGAACAGGTTCTACAGTACTAGAAGTGGAGAAAACATGAACCGGGAGATGAGGTCTAATTGGTGTGGACATGTGGGAAAACCAATGAATGACAATAAGCACTAAACTTGATTCATTTGAGTAGTCATATCTTGGGGAAAAGAAAATAATTGTAAAAATTCTTTTGTCCTTTACCAATTTCCACAAGGGAATCACGTGCTTAGAGATTAGAGGAGCATGATGCAAAGGGCCTAATGAGCAGGTGGGAGAGATGTAAACATCTCTAGGCTCCTGTCTCAACTGCGCCACTGGACTGGAGAGGATAATTCTGTTTCTTGTTTCTTTTCACTCCAAAATACTTCCTACTATTTTTATTCCAGGAGAAGGATCTTGAGTCTTCATTCTCCACCATTCAATAGGATTCAGACTTTTCTATGGAATTTCCCTCTCTGAGTTCACATCCAGGTGAGTTCAGTAATTTGTTTTAAACCTTGTCATAGTGCAGAGTCACTGAGAGTGGACGTCAGGGCACTGAGCTGAGGTCCTTCGAACCCATCTAACTTAGCCCAGAGGCTAGGGATATTGCAGGTCAATCATCAGATGATTGAGTGAATGCATTTATTTTAGTAGCTTAAAAAACCTTTCATTGTCACAGTAACCAACACAACCTGTCAATCGTTTTTATTCTTAATGGGGACTCTACTATCCTATCAATGCTAGGAAATTGTGTTGTCTTAAATTCACACATGGGTCCAAGCAGAGGTGATGACAACTGGGATGCATCAAGCAACTTCCAGAAACGTTTCTGTCTGTTACAGTGGAGATAGTTGGTTTGGGGAGGCCAGAGATACTCTAAACATTGCCCCAAGTATCAAACTGACCACATCACTGAGAATATCTAGTCCAGAAAGTAAAAGTGGTAAACTAAAAATTCTAACTTAAACAAAACCAGTAACCATAATATACTCTAGTTGTCTTCAATATTCCCAAAGCTGCAACACATTAATTCTACTCGCACACTAAGACCCCAATTATATCAGAGCGAAAGTACCTTTTTATTGCTTGGACTCATAAATCTCAAAGAGAATTTTTATTCCCTTATTTAAAAAATATCACCAGTTTTGAACTGTTTAGAAATCTTGAAGAGCTGAACCACGTGACTGACTCTGAGTTTGATTCCTGGCACTTTATTTTCCCCCAGTGCCAGCTCTGTGTTCATGGTGGTCCACAGGACTTAGGAGTCCAATGCGCATCTTGCTAGTAGCCATTCTTAGGAGAGAAAACTTAAGGAAATTTGCAAGTGCTGAATTTTAATAAAATTTTTTTTCTGCTAACTTTATTCATTGTCTTATTTTTATGCACACATCAGATAATTTTTCCCCCAGTGAGTATTTCAGATGGTTACTGCAGATTATAGTTTCTCATTTGACTTTTGGAGTATACATATTTATTGTGTAACATTCGTTTAAATGACTGTTTTAGGGAATAATTATACTCTTTGGGTACATGATTCCACACCACTGTCTCTACCACATTACTAAAATGCATGATATATTATAGCAACTTATTTTTATTTGAATATTCTAGATATATATTAACTGTTGGCTTTCTCATTTTATTTATATTTCAAGTTCCCTCAGGTACAACTAGTCTGTGATTTAATGTACAAATTTGTTAGTTGCTATTATTCTGGTTCTAATTACTCTCATTATCTGTTAAATGTTTAAAAGGAAAGTACGTTGCCTACTTTTCCCAGAAATATCCCACTTTCGCAGGAGGCGATGGCCCAGCGAGTAGGGTGTTTACTTGCATGCGGCGGCCCATGCTGGCCGGGTTTGATCTCCGGCACCCATATGGTCCCTGAGCACAGCCAGGAGTAGTTCCTGAGTACAGAGCCTGGAGTAACCCCTGAGCATTGCCAGGTGTGACCCAAAAAGAAAAAGAAATATCCCACTTTCTTTTCAAGTTTATTTGATACACCAATTTTTTTCTCAGATCATTAAAATGGAGTTGGAAATTAGGTTATAGCCCCATAGACTTAGACACCTAATTTACAAATCTAGTCCATAAAAGAGAATGAGGATCACCTATATTTAAAAATATCTGGGATTGTATTTTTGAATGTCTTGACCTGAGATGGTAAAATCATTTATCTATGTTGACATCAGTGATTTATCATTATATGGTAACTAGCTTAATTCTTATTTCTTGTCATTTGACTTGTGGTAGATTATGCTGACAACCAATTTTGAACTGTGCTCCATAGCCAGCCATCACTGCCCTTTATTCTGTTCCCTTAGATGCCTGTGTATTCTTTTGCAAGTGCATATATATTCATATTCTGTTAGGAAAAAGAAAGTTGATCCATGAAATGGAAATTCCTGATGTCTTGAATCATATATTATTATTACGAAGAGTGAACTAAATGTGTTTATGATGGGAAAAACCTAATGATAATCACATAAAGGAAATTACACTTCATGAAACACTGGCGCCTCAGTGTGGTCAAAGTGATAGAGCGTAACATGGGCAAATTTTAGATGATTAGGGAAGTCCAGAATCAGGACCAGAGTGTGCCAGAAGAGGTGTAAGCCTGAAATCCCAAAACAAAAATGCAAAGATTCAACTTAATAAAAGGGACAAAGGATTTGCTTTGTGCTAGTTGGGATCACACCGCAGCTAAGTGATTGCTGAGCTCTGTATTTTGCATCTATGGTCAATGCCTAAATATTACCTAAGTAATGATTAGTCTTCAGTTAATGTTATAAATCAATAAAGAGTCTCAAAAAGTGTAAGATGCAAGATCACATAGGGACAGAGTTCATAGCAACAAAATTTGTTTTAAACATGTATGAATAAAATAAAAGGGATATAGATGTTATCCATAATGTCATGAGTGTAGCTATAAAAGTACCATATTTAAATAATGAGCAAAGCTGATTAATGTGAAAACTCATCCCATTGTTCTCCTCTGCTTAGACAATACATCCTTAATATTAACCAGAAAATGAATCACGCATTTTTCCAGATTATTCTACTGGGATTTTCAGAGGAACCAGAATTACAGTCTCTCATATTTGTGTTTTTCTCTCCTTGTACCTGATCACCGTGTTGGGGGAATCTGCTCATCATCTGCTGTCGTCTCAGACTCCAGACTCCACACCCCCCCATGTACTTCTTCCTCTCTAACCTTGTCTTTTGTGGACATGTGGCTTCACCTCCACCACTGTCCCCACATTGCTTCTGAACATCCAGATGCAGGAGTAGAGCCATAGTGTTGAAGCCTGCTTTACTGAAGATATTTCTGTGTAGTATTTTCTGGTCTGGACATCTGTCTCCCTGACAGTGATGGCGCCTGATCGCTATGTGGCCATCTGTCCCCCCCCGCTATACAGTCATCATGAACCCCGCCTCTGCGGACTCCTAGTTTTAGGATCCTGGTTGTTAAAATAATTTTAATTCCTTATTGCACAGTTTATTGCCATTGCCACTGTCCTTCTGCACAGACTTGAAGATCAACAACTTTTTCTGTGAACTCAAGCAGATTATCCTACTTGCCTGTTCTGACACCTTACTCAACAATGTGATATTATACCTTTTGCAGCTGTTCTTATGGGTGTAGGGTCCCTGGTTGGGATCCTTTTTTCTTATTCTAAGATTGTTTCCTCCATGCATTAGAATTTCATCAGCTCAGGAAGTACAAAGCATTTTTTCCACCTGTCGCGTCTCACCTCTCTGTGGTTTCCTTATTTTTCTGCAATCTTAGGGTATACCTTGGCTCTAATATACCTTCTACCCACAGTTCAAAGTCCAAATTCAGATTACCTCAAATCATGTACACTGTGTTTACCCATGCTCAACCCCTTTATTTACAGTCTGAGAAACAACCAAATGAAGAAGCGCTCTGAAAGGTTTGTTTGTGAAGAGAACTACCGTCCTTTTTTACTTGTCCTAGGGATGGGGATATGTACATAATTGTTGAGGTGGCGAATTTTAGAGCTATAACTGTGATTATAGAGTTTCCTCTGGAGTTATTTTGCTCATTTTCTCCATTGTTTAGTCTTAGCTATTTTTACCTCAATTAATTGCACTGACGAGTTTTTTCTCCCTTTTTCTTAGCTTTTTGATCACTTCTCATGGGTGTGAATTACCAGGAATTTTACTTTGTGCCTTTAACAATTATCCATTATTTAAGTATTTACATTGTGTGGAAGTATCTTGAGACAACCCTGTGATACATTAAATTTTTTTCTACTTCCATAGATATGTTTTACACATGATTAATGCAATTTATCCATACTACTTCTTGACATATATAGCAAAATCTTTAACTTTTCACACTTATAAGACATATCCTATCCATACTGTCTCCAACAAGGGGATCAAAGTGAATAAAGGATCAAATAGGATTTAAGATTCAAAGAGGTTTATCATTCTTTTAATGACTTTATTTAACGTTATAAAAATTTAAGGAGGTAGAATGAAGATTAGTAATCAGCACATTAAGCTATATTTAGTTAATGCTTTCAATTTTTATAGACAATATGATATGCCTTTTCACCGAAAATGTGTTGATAATTACATTAGTACTTAAGCAGAATACACATTTATGCTCAGTTTGTAAAACCTCTCACAGACAATCAAAGAAATGTTTGATATATATATATATATATATATATATATATATATAATATATATGAAGATATAAGCCAGAACCTAAATTTACTTTAAAAGTGAGTTAAATAAATGAAAGATAATTCACAAAGAGTCATAGAATTATAACTGGCTATTGCCAAGGATAAAGGAAACATGGTGCAGAGGAGAACATAGGTGTAATATTGATAAGTACAGAAACTTTGCTGTTATTGTTGGATGGTAAGGCATATGTGAGTAGTAAGGCATATGCCTATATCAAGCAGTGACTCTCTGTATTTCTGAGATCTGTAGAGATTTGAAACCAACAGTAAATCAATACAAAATGTTAATAAATCAAGAATGGGAAGCAAAACTTTTTTTTAAAATAAAATAGCGATGTTTTGGAAAACTACACCTAGATGTGAGATAGAGTCTTGGTAATCAAAACAACAATTAAGCACCAACTCAGGGGTATTGGTGAAAATTATCACTAAGGCCCATAATGAAATTCACTTGATCACTTGACTTCCGTAAGATCTTCAATTGCACCGGCGGGCACCAGTAACGTCTCAATATGTCCTGTTAGCGAGACAAGAGGCACTCTGCCCCTACAGGAACATAAAGAGCCTCAAACCATTCCGTGTCCAGATCATGGGAATGAGGTCTATAAGTATTACTAGTATTTAGTATGTCAAATATGACCGCGGTAGCTTGCCAGGCTCTGCCCCGTGCGGTAGGACAGCTCATGTAGTCACCTCAAAACTCGAGCATTTATTGATGAACCACAAGGCCACTTCGCGGCTGCATGGGAACCGAGCTGTGATCAGCTCTTCTGCTGGGTGGAGTTCTGACGAGAGGAGCTGAGAATTTTTTTTTTTACAATTTTCTTTAAATCACAAAGGATGATAATAAGGGGTAATCCTAAATTGAAGGTAGGGGAAAGAAGTAGCACTCTCCTAAATCATAATAAAGTTGTTACTGTCCTTAAAATGTCCAGGTAACAAACCATTTAAAACAAATTTAGGAGAATTATGATATTTATGAGAAAAACATCATTCACTGATGAAAACATACCCATAAGATCATAAGTATATTTCTTCAAAGAGCATTTTAAGTCTAGGGGAAAGAGAGGGAATGGTTTGTAATATGGAAAATAAAACAAACATGCAAAATGCTTAGCACAACCTGAATTCCAAAATGGAGGATGAATGTAAAAATGTATGACTG